>JAVHNF010021951.1:0-14272 GCA_034783455.1 Micropsitta finschii | reverse complement strand
TCTAGTCGCTCTCTCACATAAAGAGCAACTCCACCACCTCGCTTTGCTGGTCTATCTTTCCGAAAAAGGACATAGCCTTTCCGAAAAAGGACATAGAAGAGTGCACTGCTGCTGGTCCAGGCCTCTCCAGAGGGCTCCTGCTGTTGAATAGGCCCTGGGATTTCTCTGCTCCAAAAGAGACTCATAACCACTTTTCTTCCTCCCATCAAAAGGTCATTCTGCGTTCTTGTTTTGCAGTTGCAGACCCATGTCTTTAACTGGCAGGCTTCTTTAAAATGTTTGGAAAAATCCTTCACTTTGGAAAATGGGCACTAAAATGAGGTCAACTTTATTTGCACTCCCAGGAAAAATCTGGTTGGAGGAGGAGAAGTGGCAAGTGTGTGATGTACATGAGCCTGAGTGATGCTGCCAAAATATCTCACAGCCTTGCCTTTGTAGCAGGTTGTGGGAGTTAGTTGGGGGTGAGTCACACAGACAAGTGGCAAGGGCCCTCTTCATTCCCCAGCCTGAATAAAATTACCTCTTTCCGAGTTTAGGTCTGTGGGCTGGCTTACACACAAAGCAAACACGCTGCTTGTTAAAGGTGCAATATCACACACGTACCTGTGGCATGTTTATGTTTGATACTAATGCATTTCTCATGGGGGAATGCGTTCTTGGTTTAGTGTGTGTTAGTATTCATTGCATAGAAGTAAGTTTATTGCTTCAAATACATGTGCTTATTTAGATGATGAAGTTTGAAACTATATTCCCAAACACTTTTTTTCCCAGTCATTTCACTTCAAGAAGGTCATTCATATACTGCCTCACAACTCTGTCAAGTTATTTCCAGTAACGGGCTGCAGCAAGATTTACTCTCTACAACTAAAACCAGTTGATTTTAACTCTTGCTGGTCCTTCACTTAATAGCTATCACATCAGGCTTTGCTTTGGCAGGTCGAAAAGACAGAAAGGTAGATACTGATCTCCAGTAATGAGGCACCCATGGGAAATTTTACTCTCTAAACTACAGAAACATCCTCTTAAAGCTATTATGTGGTACAGATATGATGCAAAATTGTAGAAGTGTTTGATGCCTGCTGTTCTTTCTCTTCTCGGATGGAAGCAACACCACTGTAGGTATTTCCCTTTGTCTGGCATAGATTTCCAGACTGCTTTACTGACGTGGGGTGAGGAAAGAGTTAATCTAAGAGAAAGCCCCAGCTACTAAATTTCACATCCATCCCCATTTCCCTCTTCCCCCTTCTCTCCCCGCCCCCAGCTTTGAAATCTCTAATCACAACTTGCACTTAGTTTCTTCTAGCAGTGCAAACGACGTTTTGATCATGTGAAACCACAGATGGTTGGCTGGAGCTCTGAGGGATTCAGTCTCCTTCCTCTCTTCCTTCTTCGCCTGCCTCCCCCACCCAGAAAAGTCTGCTTTCAGGTCATCTGTTAAGATTGTATTGCTTGCTAAAGCTGAAAACACTTAAAAGGTCTGCAGAAGTGTGTGTGGTGGTTACGCTGTACTGGGATTGCCCCTCTTGTTCAGGATACCCACCTGGGCTTGTGCACAGAATCGGGATGGCAGGGGAAAATCAGCAACTGTCTTAGGAGCGTGTGGATAATTCCTGTAACACATCAGTTGTCAGCAGGAGACACTTTTTATTGTCAGTTCAGATGATTACAAAGCCAAAAAAACACCCCAAATTAAAAAATAAACTATTTTGCACACACCCTCCAACCAAAAGGCTTGGTGGCTGTCTGCCCCTATTGCAAACATGAAACTGCTTTTGAAAACTGTACCCTGCAGCATTCAGCAATGTCAGACTTCTCTAGGGAAACTTGAAAGTACCTCTTTAAGTAAAGGTAGCTATAAGCTCAGATCAAAAAGAGAGATCTTTATGAGATGGGTTACATTTTATAGACTGAGTTGGGGTATTATTAATGAATAAGCAGGTGATGTTTAATGCCTTTCACAAGTGAAAACCTCACACCAAAGTTCTGACTGTAATTTCAGAGCAGGATCCAACCTGCAGCTTGTGACCTTGCTCATAGGAGACGTCAGCAAAAAGCCAACATGTTGACTTGGCTCACTTCTCATTTACTAACTTTCCAACTATTGGACATTGCTTTTCCACTGTGCTCGGGTTTTATCATCTCCATCTGAGCAGAGAGAAGAGAGTTTGGTCTCTCCACAGTCATCAGCTGACTTCCAAGTGCTGGATTTTAGGAAGCTGTTGATGTGCATTTATCTGATTAAAAGCTATGTAAATTTAGATGCAAACTGGTTTCAGCCCTCAGGGTGCTTGGTGTGATGCCTGGCATGCTTTTGGTGCTGGAGAAGTCCACGCACCACTGTTGCTGCAAGGGAAACTTTCAAGCACGTCATTCCCCTTCTTTTTTTTCCTTATAAAGGTTATTATGCTTCAGCCCTCATTGAATCACCTCCCCAGTTCAGAAAGGAAAAGTTATTTTTCCCTTTCCTTTCCCCTTGGCAACTCAGAACAGTTGCCATCATAGCTTACTAAAAATGTCCCTTGCAGGGCCACTGGTATGTCAGGGTGCTCCAGCGTCTCTGCAGGGGCCACTGACCTGTCAAGACAGTACTGGGCCAACCTAAAAAGGCACCAGGGTAAGAAAAAGATCTTTTCTGGGCCCAGAGGCCTATGAAACCCATTTGTGTTGTAAATACAGTGGGAAAGTTTGTCAGTCACAACAGAAGAAGAATGTGTGCGAGGATGCTTGCTTCAGCCTGAATTTTTTCATGTGTTTTCTCCAGTGATTTGAGGGGTGGCTAATTCCTGCAAAGCCAAGAAAGGACCATCAATATTTCATATTAGGAGACGTGGTCAGGCTAAATATAGCTATTGCTTTCTTTCTGACAAGCGTGCAGAGAGGGGCTCACTGTCTCCCAGCTCTTGGAGCTCAGCTCTGGTCCCCGGCTTTGGTCTCTACTAGCTTGGTCGAGCTTTGGGTCTGGTCCTAAGATGACCAGACGTGTCTTTCACCTGGGATGTAGCAACTGGCAGCCTGCAGGCTCAAATAAATAATAAATAAATAGGTAAAAAATAAATCTAAAAATCATCCATCTTTTGCTATGCACAGATCCGGAGAAACAAACCTCTTTTCTGGGGCCCCTGAGTGGCAAGGCATGAAGGCTACACTCAGCTCAACCAGTGTTTGCTGGATAATCTCCCTCACATGCCCGAGGGAACAGGATTATTTCACCTGTGCCTGCAATTTGAACTGTTTTTCTCCAACAGTGCAGGGGTGCAGCCCTCAGCACTGCAGTTCTCCTTTCCCAGGGCTGTATACACCTCCTTTGGAAGCACTGATGGCTCTGGAAACGGTGGGGCATCCGGCCTTTGGGAGCCAGCCCAGCCCACAGGGAAACCTGCAGTGTCTGATGGGAGGATAATGAGACGCTAATTAAGCCCCTGAGTGAATGAGCTTGGGAAGGCTGTGAACGTGCATCAGTCCCATTTACAGTGGTATGAGTGACATTAGGATCGCCTCGAGGTTTAAAAAAGATGCAGAAATGAGTAAATGCACATAAGAAGCCATGGTTCAGAGGAATGTAATGTCCCATCTTTCCAGGCAGAGGCCTCCTCTTGTCAAGTGAGGAACTTCTAATAGGGATTTTTCAGTCCATGCTGATACTCAATTAGCCATTCGGAGGCTGATGGGAAGTGGTTTTGAGACACCGCAGAGCATTTTGGGCCTGGTCAGGAATTCTGTTTCCTCCAGCTGGAGAAATCTGGATATGGCCCAAATCACCTTGAGTCATTACAGGGCTGGAAACCTTGTATGGGGGTATGCCAAGCCAGCACAGCCTCTCCTTTGTGCATGGAGAAGCATTTGTTTTATGAAAAAGTAATATAAAAGGGGTTTTTGTTCAGGACCGAGAGGCTTGGCTTTTACTTGCCACTTAAAACCTGCTTGTCTCTAAGTGGGACTTGAGTGTGGTTTTGTGCCTCATGCAGGTTCTGTGTGAACTGTGCCCGTTGAAAACTGCTGTAAATTGATAAGTACTTGTTTTACAGTTTCCCTTAACTCTGAAAGCACTCTGAGCTCGTTCAGAGCTGCTGCTATTATTTATAATAAACTGATTGTTTTCACCGTGATTTTTGTTTATTTTCTCTAATTCTGTCCCCTTATTTCCTGCAAATACAGCACAAACTTTTGTATTAACAAACTGGTCTTTCTCAGGTCGCCTGGTTAGCATTTGGCCAATATTCACCTGCTGTGGGTTTCACAAGAGCCCACAGAAGGAATTGAAAGTTTAAATAACTTTCCCATGGATTTACCCTTCAGGCTGAATTGTTTTGCCTAAGTGATTTAGTACTGTTATGGAATCTGTGGCCAGGGTACTGGTAGACAGTATTAGAACAATTAGAATAACCTTTTCAGTCAGATAGTCTTCTCCATTTGAAAGCAGGTGGTGGAATCTGTTGCTTTACAAGCTTGCTGTCACGTCAGTTATGTTCTTCAAAGGCTGTCACCGGTTTTGTCACCTTTTTAAAAACACATTTCCTATCTAAAATCAGAGCTGTGCCCTGAAGTTTTGTGGATCTATCGTATTTTCAGATTAGATACAAGAGGAACCTTCTTGAACTCCCTGGTACATTTCCATTGCAGGTGAAACAGGTCTTACTGAAATCCCCTTTGTATTTGTCATACAGCTCCTCCCTCTTGTCAGGTATTTTTCATGAAACACCCCGATTTTTTTTGTTGCAGTTGAAGCAGGAGAGGTCTTGCCTAATTACTTATGTAACAGAGAACCAGAAAACCTCAAAGTGGCAGGACTCTTGGGCTCACGTAGGTGTTGGAGACCCATGGACCGTTTTGACTCAGCTTCATCTGCATTCAGTCTGGGTTTGGGTTTCCTTGCGTAGGTTTGCCAAGTTCCCAATCACTGTTCCATTTCTTGCAGCTTTAGTGCTTTCCTGTGCTCAATGTTTCACCAGGCTGTCTTTGGTTTTGCAGGTAGCTGTATCCAGCTGGGTGGCAGGTGGATCCAAGGGTTACCATGAAGTTTTCAGGACCCCTGGAGAGCCAGAGGTTGTCTCTCCTTCTGGAGACGGCAATCTCTAGGGAAGCTCAAATGTGGAAAGCACATGTGCCGAAAATTCAGCCCAATCAGGTAACGTCTCTTTTTCACATCGTTCATCTTAGTAAAGGCATGAGACCATCCTCTGGTGTCTTCTTATGGGAACAGCTGAAGCTCTTGCATGAGAAGTCACCTTCTGCTTGAGACCTGGGAAATGAGCCTGTGAAGTAAGCGGTTACTTCTGTGTTTCAGGGACATGGCTGCCATCAGGGGTGCAGAGCACATACCATATCGTGTTTGATCTCTGCTGTTGCTTGTGAAAGCATGTACATACATTGTCTTAATTAAACTTGTTTTACAGATTGTGTGGGTAATTAGCATACATCTTAAGTGGGCACTAACTGTGCAGCAGTTCTTAAAAGCAGCTTCATTTTCTTGGACTAAGTTCAGTAATAACCTCAAAACTCCACAGTTTTGTTCAAAACAAAATGTGAAATGTGAGGTTGGTTGTCACAGTTTCTGCTACTTCGGTGTTGGGCTGGGCAGAAATCACCACACTGATGGACTCAGAACCAGCCTTGCTGTTCTTGGTTCATATAAAATGTTCACACAAGCCTGTCAGCTGTTGTCAGAGCTAATCAGTGTTGTGGGTATGCTTTCTGTCTGGCGAAAGAGAAATTGCTGTTGTACAGGAACAAATATGGTTTTAAGGGGCTCAGTATTGGTTTTGTTAACCCACATTTAGGTTTACAAATAAGTGACCTGGTTGTCAGAGGTGTTGAGTATGTTGTGCCTGTGGCTGACTTGAGGCACGTACAATTTGAGACCCTGGTTTATAGTAAACCAGCCTGTTATTCCATGCTGGCTTAGTGATTATAATGTAGGGAGATAGGATTACAATATAACAAGATAGTTTAGGGACTCAAAGTGTGTAACCAAACCAGAATCTTGTGGAAAGACTTCACAGGGACAAGGCTCTTGTGGGTTTGCCTTGGTGAGGTGGATTTTGGTGGCTTGGAAACCACTACCTGCATTAAGCAGCCTTCCCAGGAATCCCTCTCTTGCCCTTTGAAGATAAGGTTCCCTGCCTGTGCCACATTCTGGTTGTCACTGCAGCAGAAGGACCCTTCCCCCTGTCTGTGGTGCAGGGCAATTGTCCTGCTGGCAGGGACCTTGAGGGGATCTCAGTGTTATCGTGGCTGAGGTTTGCAGCACCTCATGAAGTGATGTCCTTGGTGGTTAACACTCAGAGAAGTTAACAGGACTTTTGGTGGTCTGCTGAGTATGAAACCAGGGAGGCAACTCTGCAGCCTGCTGGGATAAGTCAGAGGAGGGTCAAGTATGGAAACAGCCGCATGGCTGAAGCCAGTGTAAAGTTTGTGCTCAACAGCAGTCTCGAGTCTGGCCTGGGGAAATACCAGATTTGTCCTTGTAGTGTTCAGTTACATCATGATGATGAAGGATCTCTTCTTCCCTTCCTCCCCTGCACTTAGATCACTGGGATCTGCACTTGGTAGTGTTTCCTGTCTCCAAGCAGGAGACAGGAGTTTCTACTCCTGGAATTCCCACCCCCCAAAACTGTTGGCTTTGTAACCTTTTCCTTTACATTTTCTGACATGTCAGTTCAGACATTGACTTTTATCAGCTAGAATGCAATACTGTTAAACATCTTCTAGCAGGAAATAATCATTAAATTGGATTGAAATGTGTAACGTGTGAAGGTCAGATTTAAAAGAGAACATAAACACAGCTGTGTGCTCTGGGGAGATCCTGGCTCTTCATGCCGTCATGCATCTGTAGTCATGTATTTCCCTCTGTGCTTCCATTTGTGACACCCAACTTTTCCAACTGTGTTCCCTGACTTCCACAGCGCTTGTTTTGGCCTTGTGGCGGTCATGGATGTTTAGTGTGGATTATCCCATTTGCTGTGATATCCCTCATCACCTACTGCCTGCTTCTGCAAACAGCTGCAGTAGCCTAAAACATCACTTGTATGAAACTGTTGTTTATTTCCCATGACAGTCAGGAAATTTGCATCCTTCTGTGTATCAGATCTGGCAGCCTGAAGCACGTGTAACTTTCCATTTCTTGCTACAAAGGTAGACTGACTGCAGAAAGGGTTTTAATCAAGTCATCTGCTTTGCAAATGAGAAAATGGGAGTGCAGCTACAAAAGTCTAATGCTCAGATTGGAGGTACCACTATACCTAGTTTTCGGGAGTAAACTTTAAGTTTTGACTCTAGGAGTTTGGTTCTCATGGTTAAAACTGGAACAAATTCAGTTTCTAAATATGCATCAGAGTTGAAATCTTTGAAAGGAAGAAACTCATAGAAACAGGGAGACTACGTTTTTAGTACAGGATACAGAATCTGTTGGGAACGTTCGCCCTGATAATGTAATGTATGCGATGTTTCTGGTCGTTTTACTTCTTTTCTGATAACTGCCATGTCCTGCTGGCATGTGTATTTCTTTTAGTTTCTCTCCTCTAAATGTAGGCCACTGGGTCTTGAATGTTTGCAGGATGTCAATGCCAGATCTCACAGGGGCTTTTCAGTCAGAAATAATAGGTGGGCTGAGTCTGGAACCCTCCCAGGGCTGCTGAATGTATTTGGTCTTTATGTTTTCCTTCCATTTTTTCTCCCCCCTCTTTGGTTATACAGTATCCAGGTGACATTCAGAAGCCTTCATGTGACTAAGGCTTGAGAAAGCAAGCAGCTAACACTGGTCAAAGTTTGACTATTGCACGTTACCAAGTAACTTTGCAGCAGACAGGTGTGTAAACTGAGGGTTTGCTTTTATTTTCTTACAGGAACAGAGTGTTGTTTATGTGGCCTCTCCTCCTTTGCCTGTTCTGGCTGTTTGTGTCTTCTCATTGGTTCTCTGTATCTTTTGAGGACCTCAGTTTATTTCCAGTTCTTCCACTGGAAGACCTCGTGTTGGTGTTTTAACCTTCTGGTGCCTGCTTTATCCTGTGGGCGAATTGGGGGCTGACTTCACAGTTCTGTACAACCTTGTGAAGCAAATACACCCAGCTCTTCTGCTTTGCCACTCAGCCATCTGTCTCCCCGCAAGCCTCCCAGCCTGATAAAGGTCACCCCTTGGAGCCCACAGCAGGACTAGGTAGAAACAAAAACAAGAGAGAGAGGGACAGCAGAGAGTAAAGAAAAGAAATTACCAGGTAAGGTGTTTTTCCGAGATAAGGCAGCAATAAAATTGAATCAGGATTGAGTTCACAGATAACATTTTTTCTAGACTGCACTTTGTAAAAGTCTCAAGGTTGAGTCTCCTGATGTCTGGAGGTGTTTGTGTTCTCTGCGGGTGGAAGACAGGAAAAGAGCTGGGAAACCTCTTCTGTTACTCTGTGGAAGTGTCACGCAGGACCAAGCAGGATGGAGGGGAAGGAAAGGAGCAGCAGTGGGTGTGGGTTAATTTTCCCTAATTAAAGCTGTCATGCTAGGCTAGTGCACTCTGCCACCCCAGGGGGGAAGTTCCACAAAGGTGGATTTGGGGTGACAAAACAAAGAGCTGACCACAGGCAGACAGGAAGGAGGCAGACAGGAAGGTACCTCTACACCACAGGGGAATTTCTGCCTTCCAGCCCAAAGGGACTTTCTTGCTTTCAGCCACTGTGGTGTCTCGGTTTTGCTTTCAGTTTTATGTAACTAAAGAACAGTGACCTCACTGCTTCATCAGTTGTATTGTGCTGCCTTTCTTACCTGTGTTGCTGGGATGATGTAAGAAGCCAGACTTTATTTTGAAGCCGTACACCTAGGTACGAGTTTACTTTGCAGTTAGAGGAACAGGGTGTTCGGGGAGGGGGGGCTCGTTTTGTTTGGTTTGATTTTCTGTCTTGATTAGACACACTGTTGTTTTTCAGTGGTTTAAACACCATTTCTTTGTCACATGGAAAGGACAGTTGTTACCAGGGCCTGAGTGTGCCGTTGCTAGTCTGTATGTTACGGCCTTGCCATTTCAAGTTACCTCCCGAGTCTGAAACTCTGCCCATGAAGGGTGAGAAGATAGAAGGACAGATCTTGGGAGGACTGAAGGCAGCACAGGAAAACAATCTCACCCTTCCCGCCCATGCTGTTTTTAGGGGGAGTCCTAACCTTTTGCTTTGGCAGGCACAGGGTAAACAGGGTTGAGCCATGATATACCCTGCCTGGTCTGTCATGCCCATTTCTGCTGGCATCTTGGCAGCAATGGAAGGGGATGGGAAAAATCCCCCCCTGCAGGCTGGTGATTTAAGAGCCAGAGGCAGGTTTTTAAAGTCAAGTTTATTCTGTGTGATGGGCTGGTTTCAGGTTGGCTTTTAGCCAGTACTAGATTCCCCCAGATGCTGGATTCCCAAAATAATCCTTTAAGCTGCTTGAAACCTTTTTAAGTCCACGTTGTCCAAATCTACCTGGGGTTATCAGCCCTTTAGTATGGCTTTGTCTCCTTCTGTTAAAAAATGGGTGCAATGAATAAAGCAACAAGGAACTTCATCTTAACTACCACCCCTCCTGGTCTCTGCCCATTTTCTGTTCAGCTGCGCAGGCCTTACTTTGCCACAGGAGAAGCATGGCCAGGGCTTCACACAGCATTGCCTTTTTTTCCTCCCCAGATACATTCTCAGTTCTTGTCTCACTGTTTAGGAGATGTTCTTAGCAGAGCATTTAATAAATCCCTTACTGCTGTGTGGTGCATTCATTATACTCCCAGTATATACTTAACTAGCATTTTGGGAATGAGTGTGATGTCTGCAGACAGTGGGTGTCCTGCCCCTGGGGGGGCCTCAGATTTCACCCTTACATTGCAGTGATAATTTTAGGAAGTATCATTACTTCTTGGGATTGAGAAAACTCAAACCAGATACAGTCAGGCATTCAGAAGGGAAAACGAGGCAGGATTTTGTTCCCCACTGCCACAGAGCCCAGAACTCAGCCCAGTGCTTAAGCCCTGCCACCATCCCCTCTCTTCAGTCCCATGTGGTGGTGCTCAGCACCAGTGAGGAAGCTGAGCACAGAGTAGAGATGTCACACTGTGCATAACAACCAAAGGTGTGAAGCTGGTGTCCTCATGGAGGCCCAACTGTGATGACAGGTCTGCCTCCAAAACTCCGCTTGCACGTGTGTTCTTGGCTTCATGGCAGCAGACATGTGGCAAAGGCCATTACTGTCTCTGCAAGGCCCATGGTACTTTGGTGATGGGTATAGCGTGAAGTACTCATTTTACTTCAGTATTGGGTGGTTTTATTTTCTACGGTTCTGCTCTTCCCCCCCCCCTCCATGTTATTCCTGGGAGGACAGCTACAGCCCAGCCTGGCAGTGGTGGGTGTTTGCACAAGCCCTCACCTTGCTTTTCCACAGCAACTGGTCATTCCATTTCTTTCTCTCAAACCCATCTCAGCAGTAGCCAAAAGAGCACAGGCCCCCAGGCATGGCAGAAGAAATGTGTTTGGTTTCACTACTCACTTCTGGACACATCCTTGCTAATCACTCCAATTATTCCCCATAGAAGTGAGACCAGACATTTCTTTGGTTGGAGGAAAAGGGTCTTCTAAAGCTGTAAATATTTCTTTAGGAAGTCAGAGAGAAAGATTTTATGCCAATATGTATGCGTGGTTGAAATTCAGCTGTTGTGCAAACAGGTCAGTGGTAAACCAGAAAGTTATAAAACACCCCAACCAAACCCAAACCCCAACACAAACGTTTTGAGGTGAAGCTGTACCTGCTTTGCAAACCCAGGGCACAGTTAACTGTACTGCAAAAGATCTTTTGGAAGCTGTTTGGAAGTTCCTTCTTTTAACATACACTGAGCTAAAAATATCCCTGTAATGTGAAGGAAAAATAAACCTTCCTTCCCAAAACACGAGCTCGGTCACTCCCCTCTTGTGTTTGTCAGGAGCTGAGCACCCGCCTGTCTCCTGCAGCACATCTGGGTTTGCTCAAGCCAGGCATGTCCATGTATCAGCATGGTCCTAAGGAGGCTAAAAATAGTAACAAATCTCTTTG
This sequence comes from Micropsitta finschii, assembly GCA_034783455.1. Taxonomy (NCBI): domain Eukaryota; kingdom Metazoa; phylum Chordata; class Aves; order Psittaciformes; family Psittacidae; genus Micropsitta; species Micropsitta finschii. The sequence goes on along the minus strand of JAVHNF010021951.1, from coordinate 3,244 downwards.
TGCTAAGCTGGAGAATACTGGGTCAGTGCTGAAGAAACTACAAGACATCCTTCCTCTTTTCCCCAGCATACAGTGAAATTGATGAGTGATGCAAGGAAAGTTGTCTTTTTGAGCGCAAATTGCTTGGGATGGGGGAAGTAACTGCAAGCACAAAGTGGTGATTCAGACTGGCTCACCCCCCCCAACTTTCCAAAAGAGCCTTTGGAAAACTCCTGTGGAGGTAAAACGTTTGGTCTTTTCTGGCTTGCTGAGCCTTTGTGTAAAGAATGGTTTGTTTTTGTCTCCAGCAGGATGTAGCCATTTCTCCAAAGCAGAGGGATGAGGTCATTCAGTGGCTGGCCAAGCTCAAGTACCAGTTCCACCTTTATCCAGAAACGCTCGCCCTGGCCATCAGCCTTTTGGACAGGTTTTTAGCTGCAGTAAAGGTAAATATTTGCAGATACATAAACTGGAACAGATTTATACCGCCCACTCAGCTATTTCTGTGTTCAGTCCTTCTGGTGCGGCTGTATGGAAACGCTCACTTCCCCCTCTGCCCTCACACCCTCTTCCCTTCTCACACATGTGTAGGATTGTGCCTGCACTGCTCCAGGAGCTTAATTTCGGGTTGTGGAACCGGCAGCACAGGCTGCCACCTGGAGCTTTTGGAGAAAGATTCTTTCCATCGTCAGTTTTCACCTGGTGAAAGCAGCCATTGCTTCAGTGAGAACCGGCAGTGCTCGGGGATCTGACCCACTGCTTTTCACCTGCTGAGAGTATTTTCCCTCTTTAGGCCCTTTGTTAGGCCTGTTTCCTTATGTAGTGCAGCTCATCAGTTTAACTGCGCGTTAACCCAAGAGAAAAGCAGCACCGTTCCTCCTCAGTTCACTCAAACCTGGTTTGAATGTTGAGTTCAGCACCTTACCTGTTCCTTTAAGCCATCAGAAAAAGAGGCTGCATAGAGGTTATGGCTTAGATGTAAAGAGAATGGCCTCTGCCTTAACCTAAATTGACTCATAAAGCTGAGGGAAATGCCTGCAGTTAGAAACCCAGGCCCAGTGCCCTTTGACAGAGAAGTCATGGGGAGTCCCTGCTCACCTCTTAATTCCTCTGGTGTTTTTAACTGCATTTCGTCTCATGTATAGCACCCAGAATTGCTGGGAGCACCTGGTAGTGATGAACTGGCTGGAGGAAACAAATGCTTGAGGACGGGCCTGGGCCTGGCAAGTGTGCCAGTGCTGGGAGAGGAAATCAAAAACAACATTAAAAGATGGGGGAAGCAGATCTGCCAGAGGGGATCTTTTTGGGGGAGTCATTCATTACTGACCTGCTCTAATAGCCAGTTGGACAGACTAGTAGCTTAAGGCTGATGTCAGCTCAGGAGATGTGAAGGAGAGAGATGAGCAAATATGGGTGCAGGCTGTCAAAGTGATAGACTATCACTCCTGCTGGGAATGAAGAGCCTGTTTGGGTTTAAGGCTGCTACAGCATAGAAACTGTTAGAAAAAAGGACAAAATCAGCGTTTTGGCTGTCTGCAGCTGGGATCTGCTGCTCTCCTGTCCCTCTAAGCCCACCATAGAAATGGGTTAGATGTGGTGAGCTGGGGCTGTTTCACATGCATGCAAGTTATTGAACAAATGGGATTGACCGAGAATCACCAGCCTTGGGTTGTCGTCAGCCTTTGGGTTGCCTTACCTCTTACCATGTTTACGCAGGTATGTCCCATGCCAATCTGTACTCTCACCTGTGTGTCTCTAGTCTCATCACCAACACTGTCAGGTAAGCAGTAGAGCTCAAGAGGTCTCAGCAGCAGGTTTTCTCAGCCTGTGCACTTACATTGCAGTGTGACTTAGTTTGCTGGAACACAAGTGAAATCATCAGCCTTTAAGTACTAATAAATACTGATTTAGTTGCAAGCCATGGAAATTTTATTTTTAAGAAGACAGTAAAGTAGCTGATTTAGTGAAAGACTGAGATGGGAAATAAATTTAAATCCCTCAACATCCAATGCCCTCGAGTACAGTCTTTCTTTCAGTACTTTGCAGCAGCCAAGGAATCACAAACAAAGTATAAGAACATGAGCAGGGAGTCCACTGGGTGCTTCAGGCAGCAAGCAGCAATGGAGAAAGGTATTCTGTCTGGGTGAGCATTGTTCAAACAGCTCAGGGCTTGGTGCTCTCTCCCCATTTTCCTCTCCCATAAAGCTGCCATTTCTCTGATGCCGTTTAACTCCTGGTTTTTTTACCAGCTGCTACAGTGTGGGATTTTATTAAGACAACCAGTCTGCCCTTCACTGTGAACATGGTTTGAAATAGCTCAGGCTAGCTGCCCCTAAGGCACTCCTGCACTACACTTCTTAACCCTCAGAGGAGGGGAATTTATTCTCCTTGCTTTCAGTGACACCTGGATCCACAAGCAGATGCGTGCAGATGCGTGCAGACACAACCCCCAAGTGTGGATTCTTTATGTGTATTTAAGTTTAAATAACGCTGGAAAGCCAAAGCTCTAGGCACAGCATGGTCCTTTTTAAGTAACTGGGGCTGAATGTAGGTAAAGATGTTCAGCTTCAACACCGTCCTGTGTTCTTCTGTTGCTTTCAGGAAACACTGTTCTGGGTATCTTGACAGCTGTTTGCGTGAGTGAGTGTAACATGCAGCATCTCACCCATCAACCACCCCATAGCTCTGCTGCATCTGCTAAAATTTACCAAGCAGGAACAAGTCATGGCAACAGGTCAGGCACCAAGGAGATGTTCACAATAAGTGCAGGATTTTCACTTACCTTCGCTTTCAGCATCTCCTAACATGAGCAGGAGAGGAAGGACTGCCGGTAGGCTATTGGGTGCAGAGGCTATGTGGCTTGTCCATCACAGGGACTGGCTGAACACCTCCAGCCCATGTGTCCTGCTTCCCACCTCACCCCCAGTCAAGGCCTGGAAAAGGAGTTTTTGATGCCCATGGAAAAAAAAAAATCTCCCTTTCTCCTCCAAATTTCATTTACTTTGCCAAAACCAACTCCCTGTAGAAGAGACCATCTGTCCTGATAATCCGTGTGCCGCAGTTTTGACAACTGCAATATGAAATTACCCAAGTGGTGATTTCTATGGGTGTTTTATACTTCCCTAGGCAAGGACAGTGGCTTTAATTCTCTTCTCCTACTTCCCATTCTGTGCCTGACCCCCGGCAGCACTAACAGCTTAAGCTTTTTTGGCAGGTGACACTCTGGCCCTTCTGATTCTCTCCTCCTGTTTCTCACTCAAAGCAA
>JAVHNF010021944.1:0-14107 GCA_034783455.1 Micropsitta finschii | reverse complement strand
TGGCAGAGCATGAGGCTCACAAAGTCCTTGGTCAGCCTAAACATTCTGACCAGTAACTATAAACATTGGTGTTATCACTATCATCCCCAGGCCGAAAGTCAAAAACACAGCGCTGCACCAGCTACTAAGAAGGAGAAAAAATGACTGCTAACTGCTGAACCCAGGACACTAGTTAAATTGTTCCTGGCAAGGGTTTTACACTGGGAAGAAGCTCCTGCCAGACTAATCAAAGTAAATGCCTGACAAGACAAATCAAAGCATTTACTCATCTTTTTTCCCCAGATTTACCATGGTGGCTACTTTTAATTCGTCAGAAAGCACTGATTGGGAAACTTCCAGGAGACCATGAGGTTTGCAAAATAACAAAGATCGCAGTGATTCCACTTTCTGAAACAGAACCTCAGGATCTGGAATTAGAGGTATGACTGTCTTCTATGAACTCAGACTTCTCCCCTTCTGCTTCAGTGAAATTTAAATGTGAGGTATAATAGTTAAACAAATGCCTCTCATCACTTGATATATGCAGACATATTAAGCACTCTGTGCTTTTTAAATATCATGTTACTGATTACACTGAAGATGAAAATCTGAATACTCCCCCTGTATTTCCAAGTATCTGCCCTAGGATTGTGGATGTTACAGTCTTATAGACTTTAATGAAAATTTCCTGGAACTTTTTAAAGAGCATGTAAATACTGGCTTTAATTCAATATCATCATTTAGCTGTGTAAAAAGCACCATTTTGGGATAAACAAGCCGGAGAAGATTACGCATTCCCCAGATGACACAAAGTTTCTGCTGAAGACTCTTACTCAAATTAAATCAAATGTGTCTGCTCCAAACAAAAAGAAGGTAAAGCTTTCCTTGTTTCTTTCCCAAATGTTTAATTGATAATTTAAAGGTTGTGGTGGATGAGCAGATGGAGCACTAAGACCTAAAAAGAGTAGTGAAAAACTTCAGGATGTGCAGATGCTCTGCCTTCAAGTTTCATATAATTTTTGATAACTGTGGCTTTTTATGATCTTTCATTTTGTAATTATAGAATTTGGGTAGAATTACTAATAAAGTGCATTTTTTAGGCACTTTTAAGTTTTACCAGGATTAGGTTCTAGTGGGATTCTAGTCCAATAAAAATCACTCTGCGCAAGCATCTCATATAATGTAGAATTAGAGACAAAATTTGGTGCACCTCAGAGAACACCATTCAGTCTTACCAAAAAGCTTTTAACACAATAATGGTTGGGATTAGAAAGCCCAAATAATATTTATTAAAATTAGAACAAGTAGATGTAATATTTCTTAAAACTCTTGAGATTGAAACCTACTACTTGAATGTAAGCTCCAGAAGTTTGAGTGCTTTGAATGCCTTAACTGCCAAAAGTAATAGCGTGATACTTCTGAGGATGCCATCCCTTGTGTTTCTCTCTGCTGGGAATTTTAAGATCCTGCTCCTCAGTGGAAAAATGTTTGACCTACAAGGCTAGAAATGGCATTTAGCAATATTGGCTGGAGGCTTTTTCAGAGCGAAAGATAAAAGAAAGCCATTGCTTTTCTTTCAGATTAAAGAAAGCAAAGAGAAAGAAAAGCTGGAGAAGAGATTACTGGAGGAGCTGTTCAAAATGTTCATGGATTCAGACTCCTTTTACTACAGCTTCACCTATGACCTAACAAATTCTGTGCAGAGGCAGAGTACGTGTGAGAAAATCAACTTACCACTGTGGCAAAAAGTAAGTTATGGTTTGGGTTTGGTGTGCGGGTGCCTTCTTGTTTTGGTTATTCCCCTTCTTTTGGGATTTGTGGTATTCAGTAATGTATGTGGTCCAAACTTGACGGGTCACATTCTCTGTGGGTATAATTTACAGCAACTGAAGATCTTGCACTGTGTGAACCCACTTCAGTGCAAGGAAATGAAACAAAAGCCTCCAGCAGCATGTCTTGAACTGAGCTGTAATGTTCAAATGTAGTGAACAACTAGACTTGTATGTGCAGTTGTAGTGAATGACACTGGTGTCTTTAGCAAAGGTATTGCCAAACTTCACTGAAAATATTGCAAAATCTGCCGTTTTTGTTTAAACAGGTTGATGACAGATTCTTTTGGAACAAGCACATGATTGAAGATCTCATCACCATTGATGTGAGTCTTATTCCGAACAATAGCGTGTGTATGATGAGAACCTTTACTTTTAGTTGAAATGTTTACTTACAAACCTGCTTGGCAGACGGGTCAGGATCAAGTCTGTGCCTTATGAAGCTGAATAGCTGGCATTGCTTTCTTCCCCCAGCCAGCCTTCCAGCAGCCCCTTAGTTGCTAATGAGTGAACATCAGCTGAGTTAAACATTTTAGTACTATAAAGCAATGCAGGTGTTGGCAGTCCTGGGGTAATGGCTGGATTTGATGATCTTGAAGGTCTTTTCCAACCTGGAAGATTCTATGTGTGGTACGACTGTGCTGATTTCTGAACACTTAAGATGTATTTTTCAGTGAAATGGATTATCCCTGGACAGAGCTGAACTTGGTAAGGAGGAGCCAGAAAAGAAACTCTAAAGTTTTCTTGGGCCAAGAGTTTTGTCTCCCTAAGTGGGGACTACTTTTTCCCTCCTTGAACAGAGCAGCTGATCGATGTAACAATAGCATAGAACAAGTTATTCTGAACAGTTATTCAGAGTAGATAAAGCATTTTCCTGGTGAATGAGCACATGAAGAAACAGAACAACCACTCTTCTCACTCACTCACTCACTCACTCACTCATTCACTCACTCCACTGATGAAGTGAGACCAACATATGATGTCACGTCATTTTAAATTAACCTTGTAGATAAAGGACTGAGTTAATAACTACTATTTGCCACTTTAGGCCAAGTCTTAGATTGTTTTAGATTAGAAGGCATTTTAGCTTATGACCTGTATCTTTCATTAATAATTTTATATACTCTTAATGATTATGTAGACAAAACAGGGTAAACCTAGATGCTTTGTGAGAAGTTATGTATAATGAAGGAGTTTAACTAGTTGTGTTTTTCATGCTATAAGGTATAAAGGGATAACCTTGAACTAGGAGGGAATTGAGGTCTTGATTCTGCTTGAGAAATTGAGGTTTTAGGGTGACAAAGCGCTAATATGCAGAGCCTGAACCAGATGGTTTGGGTGCTAGGTTGGCCCATGTAAACCTTTTGCTAGTATGTTTTGCTGAAGTCAGGGTAACAACATTACACTTTTTTAATCTACCTGTAAAAATGTAATATACTGTATGTCCACACAGAGGTTGTAAAACTGCCTTAAAGCAGAAACTAGGTAGGAACTTACCTATATTTCCTGCTGTATGTGAACTGCCTATCCTTGTCTTTGACACGAGAAGTTACTGCTTAAGCTTTTAATGTTCTTGAACATCAGATGTACCATTGTATTGAAAACTCCTTCTGTGGAAATAGGAAAAGAAGCTTTTAAGTATTATAGAGGTTTCATCTGTCCCTAGATAGCTGGGAATACAGGAGGGCTTTTTTGCCTTGCCTTGATTCAGCTTGCTTCATCTCCACAGAAAAGTCTCTTCAGTTGCTTTCTCTTTCTTCCTCCTGACTTAAAACCCCTATGACTAATGAAAGAAAAATGCTTACAGAAATAAGACAAGGATATGGCAAAAACTTCTTAAAACATGAAAAACATGCAAAGCAACTGTTTATGAACATGCAAAATGGCAGAATTATTGTAGTTTATGTAGAATCAACAGGAATGTAAATGTTTTTTGTAACCTTTAGAATGCTGAAGTGGACTTTTGGATTATACCCATCATACAAGGATTTGTGCAAATTGAAGAACTTGTAGTAAACTATAGTGAGTCTTCTGATGATGATAAGAGCAGTCCTGAAACTCCTCCTCAGGAATCAACTTGTGTAGATGATGTTCATCCAACATTTCTGGTGGCACTTATTTCACGTCGGAGTCGGCACAGAGCTGGTAGGCAAACATAGTTCAAGCTATTGGGATTGTTCCTGAGTGCTGGAGAGGGATGCAAAGGATAAAACTTGATGGAATGCTGTGTTGCTCAGCAGATAGTCAACTGTTACCAAAGTGTACACTACAGCCATTCCTGCTCATAGGAGGAAAAGAAAAGGCTGTCGTACATACAGCACTACGCAGCTGTTATTTAGAATGCATCTTTGGAGGTCACAGTTCCGAGATAAAGTTCCGTCTTTGCAGTAGGCTGGAGAGGAGTTAAATTTTCAAAGATCTTCCTTTGTGGGCTGTGACAACAGCTCAACAGAGACTTGAAAAAGCACGAGTGTTTGTATGTGTGTTTACATCTCAAGAGATACTTACATAGGGACAGGGCATGAAATAAGAACCATGCTTTGGTCTTGCACCTTACTGACTTGCTCTAATAGTAGCAAGGCAAGCAAATTATTCTCTGTCCTTAGGAGCACAGGAAGAAAGACTGAATCCCTTTACAATTTAGTAGGTCCTGTTAACTCTAAGCCTTCTCAGTGTATCAGATTTAAAAAACCACTCTCCACCATTTCCAACTCCTTTCCTGCATGATCAGGTGTTTAACACTTCAGAAGAACCCAAGAGAAAATAAACTGGAGAGCTGACCCTGACATGGCACTTGCCTTGTACCACAGCTCACTTTCATGCATTAACTTCAGTTCCCAATGAAAAAACACTATTGATGGTGGGATACAAGTAAAGGGTGTCTGATGCCTTAGTCTAAAACCTTCTGCTGGTTAAAGGCTGTAATAGTGCTTTGATGTTTTGTAACCCTATAAAGGTAACTAAGAGAGATATTTTTTGTTCCTTTTGCTTCCTTGTTTCTTTCCTCTTCTTTCCCATAGTGCTGTGAGATTCAGGTGCTGCGTCAGGACTTGGAACATAGTTGTTCCAGTTCTGTGGAACTGAATTTCCATGCTGCAAACCATGATCTTGAACCTTTCTCCAACCCATTTTAATTACTCCTCCTTCATCCCTTGCTTACCACCTCCATCCTCTCTGAAATAGTGATGTGCTCCCCTTTGAGTAAAGGAAATGCAAACACCTGTTCTGCTTAATGATGAGATCAGATATGGATAGGTAAAAATTGTGTATTTGGAAGGTGGTATCTGTTATTAATGTGCAGGATTAGTTATATAGGTTAAAACAAGGTGGGGAAGTCCTCTGTTTTGTGGAACATGCTTGTGGGATCTCCTATTTTGAGAAGCAGAACATCTGTCAGTAAAAGTGGCCTTTAGTGCTTGGTTTTTTCCATGAACCTAAAGTAAAACTTACATTATTTCCTGTTCTGTCCAGTTTAGCTGTATCCTTTAGGGTGGATTAAATGTATTTGTGACTTTTTAGTGCCAGTAGATTGCCTTGCCCTGTGAACTTACTTTCTGCTGCTCATAGCTGGGGATTAGTCTCAGGAGTTACTTTTACCATTAAGCATGGCTTTTGGCTAGAACTGTCTTCTGTTGTAAAAAATGGTAATAAAAGTTATTAATATTTAATACTAAATTTGAATTATCATTCTTATTCCTCTTAGGAATGCGGTATAAGCGAAGAGGTGTTGATAAAAATGGAAATGTGGCAAACTATGTTGAGACAGAGCAACTGATTCATGTTCATAATCATACTCTTTCATTTATACAAACAAGAGGCTCTGTGCCTGTTTTCTGGAGCCAAGTTGGATATAGATATAACCCACGGCCCAGGCTGGACAAGAGTAAGTATTTGAGTGGAATACCTAAAGATTAGAGTTCCCTTAAAAATAGGCTCATTGGAGTGCTGTTTTACCTCTAGCCTTTTAGTGGCACTTTTAGAAGCCAGGAGTAACAGTAATGACTTGACTCCAGTTAACTCCTATTCTAATTCCAATTATGTAGAGCTCTGACTTCTTGTCCATTGTAAATTCCAGCAGGTCTTGAACATCAATATTTAATGAAGAGCCTGGTTTATGTGTAGTCTTATTTGTTGTAGTGCTTTCTGGGTTGGGAATTGAGACAACTTAGTTTCCTCTTTTGAAGACCTCCTTAGACATTGGTGTCTTGCAAATATCTTTGTCCACAAAGGGAACTTATGCTGAGGTTCCTTCTGCATTTTGAACTGCTATTTCAGTGTGGGAAAACGGAGACATTTCCTCTAACACCAGTTTTGTCTTCTTAAAATTTTTCCCTCGGGTACTTCACTTTAGGAGGTCTTTGCCTTCACTGCCATTGACTTCTGGAATCATTTGTTTCTTACTGTGTAAACTGTACTCATGGGAATATGTCATCATTTTGCACATACCTGTCCTGCCATCTGGAGAAATCATATCCAATATACCAGGATTTTTTAGTTTGGATATGCTCAGTAGGACACTTAGACACAAAGTGAAAATCAAGTTGAAAGACCTTTAGTTGCTTGACCTGGAAGCTTCCAATGTAAGTGCCCCTCAGCAGAGTCTGTGTGCCTCTGGTGCATAAATGTGTTAGCAGTCACTGGCATCAAAGGCTGGCTCTGATGCTGTTTTTTGACATGCTTTTGTCTTCTCTGAAATGAAGTACTATCTAGTGGGTTTGTCAGACCTAAATTGCTTCCTTTTCCACTTAAATATAATGGAAAAGCCAAAACATGTAAGAATATTTCTAAGACAGTGACAAATAGGGATGCTTGTGTAAACTAAGCATTCATAGCCTGTACTTCCTTGAAACACAGAGGTCAACAGAATCTTCTTTAGGGTTAGCACTGTAAAGCAGAAACTTTTCTCAAAAGGAATCTAGTATGCTTATGATCTCCCACTGGATTGGGTTGATTGGCATCCTAGAATTGTGCATGTGTGTTTCTGCAAGTCCAGCTTGTTTATTGGCTTTACAGTCTCCTCTAGCACTAGCAGGTCTGATCTTCTGCCATTGAATACTGTTTTTAGGGCTGAAAATAATCTGGTTTTCGGGGGGGGGCTGTGCCGTTGGAAGTTAAAGGACTGTTTTTCTTTTTTCTTGGGTAATACCTAGTAAAACAGTCTTTGAGCTTGCTTAGGAACTTGGGCTAAGCACCTAAGTTAAGTTGCCAAGCAGTTACTGTCATTACAGATTTAAGAAAGATGTATCAGTAGATTTGAGCTTCTTGTGATTTTCATGCCAAATAACCTGGAGTTGACTGAAGAGGAATGCCTCTTTGCCACAACATAGAAAGGGAAATGTTTAATAAAAGCCAAGTGAGGGAAATCATAATAAAATAAAAATATAGTAATAAAATAAATAAAATAATGAAAGAATAAAAATTAAATACCCTCACCTCCTCACCCTGATATGTGGAAGTAACGCTTGATGAGTTCAAACTGAAATGCTGCACCATGACATCCATTTGTAGAACCAGGCAGTTCTTTTTGACCATCTTTTTATTATTGTTGTTTTCTAATAGGAATTGTTTCAAAAAGATATTGAGGAATTGTATTTAATTTGATAGATTTACAAGTAGGAATTAAGACCTCAAGGAATAGGTGATGCCTGGAATCAACTGGATAGTGGGTTTGGGTTTTAGTTACAAGTAGTTTCATCTGCTAGGGCTGGATAACACTTTCAATATTATCCCCTGTCCTGCATATCCCCCTTTGCAAATTGCAAACCTTCCTTTGCTTTGCCAAAAGATACAAAACAAATACGAGCACTCTTCTTTTGGAAGTGATGTTTATGTGGGTGTGTGGTGCATACACAGAAGGATTAAACAGGCTTATTAACAGTTAAATTTTTGTCCTATCTGCACAAAACCCCAAAATAAAGCAAGATTTAAGACTGGTGTTTCCTTTACACTGTAGTAGTAGCACAACAGAGTTGAGCAAATTGATGAAAGACCCTTAAAAGTAATTCTGTACAATGTGTTGTGTGTCCGAGTAATTTAAGTGAAGGTATCTTAGTTTCTTTAAAGTATAGATTTGGGCATGATGCCATACTTCAAAGGGGACTTGTTGCTCAACAGGCTGTTTCTAGCAATTCTCTCTGCCTTGCAGGTGAAAATGAGACAGTGTCCTGTTTTCGTGCACATTTTGAAGAGCAGCTGAAAAATTACAAGAAGCAGGTGAGTGGTACATGCTAAAATAGTCTTCTAATGGAAATGCAAGGGATGAAAGTTAATGGTTTTAGTTTGTTTTTCTTGTTGCTGATATGTTATAGATATCTGTTATGGTTTCAAAGCTGTTGACATTGGAAAATTGCTACATAAACTGAATTTTACTAGTCTTTCAAGTATACTTGTTAAGTAACTGCTAGAACCAGCAATAACTTACAGATATGCAAGACCAACTTTGTGTATGTCTTGTGAATTCATACCTTCTCTGCATGAAACTTTGGGTAGGCAGGAGCTGTTGGAGCTTATTTGAACTTGGGTACAACCTAGTAAAGATTGTAACTTCAGTAGGACTGCTTACAAACCTCTTGAGCTATTTGTTATTCCGTGGTCTATGTCTAAGCAAGTCATGTGACAGATGACAAGTGCTAATTATTTAAACTTTTGAACAGGTTATTATTAATCTGGTGGATCAGACAGGCAGGGAGAAGATTATTGGAGATGCTTACCTTAAACAAGTGCTTCTGTACAATAATGCAAATCTGACTTATGTTTCGTTTGACTTCCATGAGCACTGGTAAGAAACCTTTTTATAAAGGTTACTTTGCATCTTTTTTGTTATCACAAAGGAAGAGTAGAGAAGAGGAGAAACATTCTTATTATTCTATTTCTGCATAAACCACTTCTTTCAAATAGGACAAATATAGTTTGTAAACCAAATCACTATAAAAGTTCAAGTTTGGGTTCTTTCAGGACCCTGATGCTGTTTTTCTGTTATACACTGGATTTTACTTTAATCTATTAGAAATAGCTGCTGTTTTAATAACTCCCCTCTGATGATAGCGTGTTATCGTGCAGTGTTCACATGCCCAAGCATGTGACCTCTCACACAGGCATGTAGTTCTCATGCTTCCCTCAAGCAGGCTGCATTTGTGTACTGATATGTGGTCTAAAAACTCTTTTAATCTTCAATTCCTGACTTAATCTAGGGCTTGCATCTGGCCTGGGAAGGCATTACTGCCTGAATAAGTGTGTCATTTGTAGATACTGTCTGAGAGGGGGAGGGAGAAGCAAAAACCCCATCAAAATAGTGATGGCCTTTGAGATGCCTTTTCTAGATGACTTGTTGGCATCCAGAATTGATTCCATACTTTAGTTTAAATAAGCTTTCATTTTTGTTTGTTTGCTTTTCTCCTAAGAACTGCTGTAGTGCCCAGGACTCTTTCTTTTTGCACTGTTAGCATAAGTGAATGGAGAACTATGCTGAAAACCCTCTGGTGGGGTGGGGAGAGGGGAGAATGTTGTGTCTGTAGGTGATTTTTGTATAGAAACAGTGGTAAAGCAGGGCAGGCCATCCCAGTTTCTATAGTGGTTACTTTTGTTGAGACTACCTAAAATGAGAACAGACTGTTGCACATGCTTGAAAAGCTGTGCACTTTGTCTTCCTTATGGAAGCAGCATTCAGGAATGCAAATTCTTGTGAGTTTAAGCATCTCAGTTTCTTTCCTTGGATTTAGATATTGAATGATGCTTTAAAATAGTTCAGAATATTGGCTGCAATTTAAAGGGGAATGTCTGTGTCTCCTACTTAGCCAAAAGTACTTGGTTAACATTACAAATAATATAAGTAAGAAAAAAACACTGCTCTAGTCCAAACTAACTTCTGTCAAATTCTGTGTTTTAGCCGAGGAATGAAGTTTGAAAACGTTCAAACACTGACTGATGCCATTCATGATATTATTCTTGACATGAAGTGGTGCTGGTAGGTACTGACTGGTTTTAGACTAGTATGGAATATTTGTATTGAAAAATAAACCAGTGCGTATTCAGAGGCCTTGATTTTTGTCATAACTGGTATGTTTTATATTCTTCTCTTGATGCCCGGCCTGTGTCAGAGCTTCTGTGTTCTGAAGCAGTGGTGTTCTACACAAGTAACAGCAAAAGTTCTCAGATGCTGCATTCTACCTGAAGCTTACTGCATTTAACACTGTTAGGGTTTCTTATATTTAGTGTAAAACACTTCGCATTTGACCCACAAACCCTAAAACTCAAATCTTCCTATTGAAAACCATTGGCACTTTTGACCTTTAGTTTCTGATGATTAAAGTTCATGCATTTTGGTAGTGAATTTGGCTGCAGTTTTCAATTGCTGTATATAGTTCAATGTATTTTGTGAGTGAGGTGTTGCTGTCGTTACTGTTGGCTTCTGTGTTCTTGAAATTAAATGCTTTTTCTCTTGAAAGCTCATATTATATATGTATGAATTGAATTCAGCATCTGGTTATATATCATGTTTATGGCCCCCATAGGATGTACTTTGGATATCTAGTGTAGACTGAAGAGGAGGCTAGGTGGGAACAAGAGTAGTTAATTCAGTGAGGTATGGCTGGGGTGATGGATACAGCTGTGAATAGTACCCCTTGTGTAGAGTTCTCTGCTGTTTATAGGAGCTGATAAATTGTACTGGATTTGAAGTGTCTCAGTATGCTTTTGCTCTATTTTTTCTGTTGCAAGGGTTGACCAAGCTGGCGTGATTTGTAAACAGGAAGGAATTTTTCGAGTTAACTGCATGGACTGTCTGGATCGTACCAATGTTGTACAGGCGGCTATTGCAAGAGTGGTCATGGAACAGCAGGCATGTATAAATAATGTGCTTTTACAATTCAGTGTTATTCACTGGCAAATCCGCGTGTTTGAAAATGCTAAAGTAACCTCCACTGCAAAGGATCTTTGTAAACTACTTGGAGAGCTAAGAAACTGGAAATAGTATGTACAAATAAACTTGGAATTGTTCTAAACCAGCGATGCCCAATGTCCTGCTTCAGAGAGGAAATGACTGGCATCTGTCCACATCTTGGAGAGAGTATTTGTCTTTTGATTTGGTCCAATTAAGTTATGCAGTAATGCAGAGTTTGAAAACAGACACCATCCTCCCACCCCCAACAAGTCCTTGGCCCAAACAATATGTTAAAGGTCTAAACTCTGACTATAAGTTGGATGCAATTTTAGCTGCTCTGAAGTGACATACTGTGGTACAGCAGTTAGGGCGATTAGTTGTCTCTTTGTGTAGAGACGTAATTAATTAATGGTGTAAATATCCCAGATGGCTGTGACTACTATGCTCTGGAAGAGTTTTCCCTGTATAGAAAAGGCATTTCCAAATAGACTGAGGGTCCTTCCTTGAGTCTTCCTCCTCTTTGCCCTTCTTCCCATTTACTTTTTGATATAGAAGCTCAGTGATAATATCTTCCCTTGTGAAGACTTAATAGTACTGTAACTGAGACTTTGAAGCATCAGTTACAGCTCAGCCCAAAATGAGCAAACCTGTCTATGCTTGGAGTGAAGGATAAAGAGTGAAGTGGGTCCTTCATAGGATGGAGAGTGAATGGCTTCATCTGTTGTATCTGACGGTTCCTGTTTGTCATCTGCTTTTGAGTTCCTGATACAGAAAGAGTAATGGGGACAAGGGGTGGAACCAGTGATTCTATGGTTGTTCTTTTAGAATAGGATTTTTACGTATATATAAACTCCAAGAGTTCAAGAGTTGCATAGATTGTTGTGAAGAGGACTTCAGTAATCATGGCTATAGTATTATCTTGTGTTACATCATTCTCATAGCTGAAGTACTTTAGAATCAATTCATAACTGAGAAATGCCCTAAGCATTAGAAGGTAACTGGCATAAAGTGGAAGACTGAAGATTGCATGTACCTTAACTTTGCACTTCCTTGGTACCACAGGACTTGTTTTCTCTCAGCTGGGGACTTGGTAGGGTTTCAAAGTCAACCAACAGACGTGTATCAATTTTCATCTTACTTATAAAGAGTGCTTGAATGTTGTTTTGTTGGCTGTAAATTGAGGTTTGCCTATGATTTAGTCCAAATTATCTGCGCAGTTTGCCTAACATTTAGTTGACTACATTGCAGTTACATACGTGTTGCTTTATCAATTTAGTATGTGTAAAAAGACTAAAGTTTGTGTTGTACCCAATATTCCTTTATCTTGGGAAAACTTAAATACTGGTTGTTCTGAAGGGTAAAATATCTTAGTTTTGGTATCAAACACTAACTGTCCAAACTGCACAAGCATTAATAACAAACACAATATATAAAATTGCTTTAAGGTTTATTTAGGGGGAGGAGTAAGTTTGAAGATGGAGCCGCTACATTTGCTTTGGTGTCTAGAAGCAAAAGATTCCAGTGTGCTTTTCCTTGTAACTGGAAAAAGTTTACATTTCTTTATCTTCAGACCTCTGAGATCACAAATGCCTTTGCAATAGAAGACATTAATTTGTTTATCCGTGTTAGTTTTGTGATGTCAGTTCTTTTGGTAACTCTCTATAGAGAACAGAAACATTTCCTGCCTTGAGTAATTTAGAGTAGCTTGTTTTACCTGAGCAAGTCTTTTTGAAGATTAACTCCTACATTCATAATTAATATATTACTGCTGCATCCAGTGATACGATGCTTAACAATGAATTAGAGTTTCATTGCTAACAATTAATTTGACAAATTAGCAGAATGGGTTTCTTTTTCAGATCTCATAAAACTTAACAATGAACTGCTTGGCAGTGTTCCCATTGTCTTTATCAAGCTCTGCTATTGAGAATGATTTTTATCTTGAACCATATATTAATGTGTCTGTCAAATTCCAGCTCAAAAAACTGGGTGTGATGCCACCAGAGCAGCCTTTGCCAGTGAAATGCAATAGAATCTACCAGATAATGTGGGCAAACAATGGAGATGCCATAAGCCGGCAGTATGCTGGCACAGCAGCCTTAAAGGTAAGGGGTGAACAGTGTGATCTGTTCTGATGAGGAGTAGTCTCTTATCTTACTGGTTTTATGTCCCGTGGAGAACTCTTACATGTGTAACAAAGCCAAATATTCTGCATGGTTTTGTCTTGGAGAGACATGAGACCTTTCAATAGAGGGGTATTTTGTATCACACTTGGTGTGAATTGGAGAAGAACTGGGTGTCCAGGCAGTGCTGGCTGTATTTTTAACTTCCTTCTGTTAGTTTTACATCGAGATACAAAGCTGGTTAGATATAAGGAAGAAGTTCTTTACTGTGAAGGCGGTGAGGTGCTGGAACAGGTTGCTCAAAGAAGTTGGTAAATGCTCCATCCCTGGCAGGGTTCAGGGCCAGATTGGACAAAGCCTTGGATGACATGGTTTAGTGTGAGGTGTCCCTGCCCATGGCAGGGGGTTGGAACTGGATGAGCTTAATGGCTGATGGAACAATTTTTAGTGTTCCTGGTATTTGGCATTGGAAAAACCTTTACAGGGGAAATGCTTACACTTAAATCTCTTAAAAATCTCTCTACTGAACTGATTAGTCTGTTACATTAATATTTAAAGAAAATATAATAAAACCCAACCTGACATAGAATCATAGAATTGTTTTGGTTGTAAAGGACCTTAAGATCATCTTGTTCCAACCCCCCTGCCCATAGGCGCTTGTCTTGACTATGAATATTTAAATCTGAATCATAGAACTCTATTTATACATCTAAATTTTCAGCCATTCTGCTTGAAGATTTCTCCACTTCCTCTTGAGGTTCATGGATTATATTTATTTCCAGTTTGTGATATTTCTTTTTAATTTGAAAGTGAAACACTGGAAATGTTCTTCATAGTGGTTGTTGTGGCTTTTAGAACTGCTCTGTGCCAGTGTTCAGAGCATCTCTGAAAACAGAATCCTCTAATGAAGTGCAACTACCAAAACTGCTTTTTATTCCATTTCTAAGCCTTCCATGATTTAGAAGCTCTTGTTTCTGAGCTCATGAGGATATGTTATGTATTTTAGTATGTTATGCTTGTCTTGTTTTGGTAGCAGAAGTAGAGATGATACACAGTTTTCAGTAGGTTCAAGTCTTCTTCATTGTTCTGATAGTGTTCCTTTTACATTAAAGGCCAAAAAATAGTTGGTTTAAAGGTATTTAAGTATGACAGTGGCTGATGTCTTGAAAGTTCTGCCTTCGTGTTAGCTGCATTTATGCCCATATTACTGTTTTCTATTAGGACTTCATGTCTGTCACAAGCCTAAGATTCTTAGCAGAGTCAAACAACGCCATAAGAAGTAGATGCTCTTTGAAAAT
>JAVHNF010021925.1:0-13980 GCA_034783455.1 Micropsitta finschii | reverse complement strand
ATAGGTCGGCTCCTAAATCTTCAGTTTCCCCATTCTTCTGTCTGGGGAGAGCTGGGTCAGGACATAACATCTGCTGGACATCCTCCCCAGGGCTCTGCTGCTGAGCTGCTCCTTGGATGCTGTACACAGGGAACGTCACAAGGTTTGTTTGCTCTAACCAGTTTCTTCTTGGCTACCCCCAGGCCCTTACTTTCCATCAGTTTTCCTTTTTGGCTCTACCCATTGCTTTTCTTCTCTTTGAAACAGAGAGCAACTCTGCACCCCCTGAAAATAAATTCTCTCTGGGTCAGGCAGGGCTGATGGGGATACTTGAGGGCTGCCGTGCATGTCCATGCTTCATTAGTCCTTGTGTGTAAGGTATTTAGCCTGGCCGAGCTCTTGTCCTGCTGTAAGCTATCATATTAATATAATGGCTCAGTGCAAGGGCTGTGCAAGCTGCTTGACCATTGTGCCCTTGATCTGGAGAGTGGTGACCGTCTGGCCTTGCCCTTCTCCTGGCAGTAGATGTTGGGAAGCACGGGGGCTGTGGGCCATTGATCCATCAACTCTAACCTGCTCCAGACAGACTGCAGTGGAACCCCTCCATGGACACCTCCAGGCCCCTCCTGAGCAAAAGGCTGGGGGCTGTGTGCCCCCTGCTCTGAGACTGGGAAGGGTGCTCTCAAGGGATGCTCTGACTGGCTTTTGCTTCATCCTCCCCTGCAAGGCACGTGCCCGGGAGCAATCGCAATGGCAGCGCCGATCCCAGCTCGCCAGAGGTGAAACCTGGAGCCACTGGGTCCCATGTGAGTGCTGCTGCATGAGATCCTGCGCCCTCCCAGCCGCAGCCCCCTGACACTTGATGATACAGCGAGCCATGGGCAGCGTCCGAGTCAACAGGTGAGTAACCCTCCTCTCAAGGATGCTGCTGCCCTGGGTCACCTGCTCCTCCTCCTCCTCCTCTGGCCCCTCAGGTCCTACCTTCAGCCTGTCTTTCAGTATATTCTTCTCAAATCATCTGCCAGGGTCTATTCCTGCTCCAAGATATGGCTCCTCTCTCCTTCTCCAAACCAAAACATTCTGTACAGGGGGACAGTGCTCAGAGAAGTGGTATGGAGAAGCAAAGCACTGCATGGTGCTGGACCAGAAACTACAGATTCCAGCGGTGCTGCAGAAGCCACATGTCCCCAGGAAGCACAGCTCCAGCCTCCAGTACTTCCCTCACCATGAGATGAGGATGGGGGTCACAAAAGCTGTGATGGAGGGCTCCAGCTGACATGTCCACACTGTGAATGGGGGGGAGACACTGCCAGCCTGAGGGGTCATGGCAGGCTGTGGCTTAGTGATTGTGAGGGCAGGGTGGTCTTGGTGGGTCTATGCACTTGCTTGATTTCCTCAGTGGTCAGAGCACCTTCTGCCATCACATCTTTAAGGAGCATCTGCAACTATCCCAGCAGCATGTGAGGGGGAGCAGCAGTGCTGCCTGCGAGGGAGGGGAGCTGGAGGGGCAAATGTCTCCCAGAAAATGTGTGTGGAGCTTCTGTCAGGGAAACTGCCAGCACTTTGGCTGTTGATCTCCAAATTACACCTTTGGCTTCGGATGCAGGATGCTGGGAGCCACGCACGTTGCTGTGGCAACAGAATTGTCCTGAGCTCAGGAAGTGTATAAACATTGTCACCAATGCACCATGAAATCAGAGAGGAGAAAATAGAAACTCCAGGCCTTATGTAATGTCAGGGCCAAAGTGTGGCCAGGCTGCGGGTGCTTGCTCCCAGGGTTCCTGGCTGTCCCAGCTGCCGTTAGGTTTCGAAGCCTTGGTTCCCTCCTCACCACAAAGGCTGGAAGGTAGCACAGCGCTACAAGCTTCTGCTGCCCTGCTGCCCTGTCAGGACTTCCACAGATACAACCTCCTGGCAGCAACACTTGGCAAATATTGCAGCCAAGGCCCACCAGTTTGGTCAGGATGGCAGCACGGTGCAATAACCAGGGAAACGTGCTGTTGTGATCTTCAACGCAGCGGTACCGTAGCCATGTGAGCCACCCACATGTCTCCCGCCCTCACTGTCTCAGTGGTTGCTGTTATTCTTCATGTATTTTTGCTGGCAATGCCTGTTGCTTCTCTTCCAGGTACAGCATCGTCTCGACTGAAGAGGATGGACACAAGGTCTCTGCGCTGGGCAGCATGAACGGGCACAGCCGGAACGGGAAGGGCCATGCCCCCCGGCGGAAGCACCGCAACCGTTTTGTGAAGAAGAACGGGCAGTGCAATGTCTATTTTGCCAACCTGAGCAACAAGTCTCAGCGCTACATGGCCGACATCTTCACCACCTGCGTGGACACACGCTGGCGCTACATGCTTATGATCTTCTCTGCTGCCTTCCTGGTCTCCTGGCTCTTCTTTGGCTTCCTCTTCTGGTGCATCGCTTTCTTCCATGGTGACCTCAACGCACCAGCAGTGGGAGGCAGTCCCTCTCTCCTCAAGCCCTGCATCATGCACGTGAACAGCTTCCTAGGGGCTTTTCTTTTCTCAGTGGAGACACAGACAACCATTGGGTATGGCTTCCGCTGCGTGACTGAGGAGTGCCCGCTGGCTATCATGGCAGTTGTGGTCCAGTCCATCGTGGGCTGCGTTATTGACTCCTTCATGATTGGCACTATCATGGCCAAGATGGCAAGGCCCAAGAAGAGGGCCCAGACTCTCCTCTTCAGTCACCACGCAGTCATCTCCGTGCGGGATGGCAAACTGTGCCTCATGTGGCGGGTGGGCAACCTGAGGAGGAGCCACATTGTGGAGGCCCATGTCCGAGCCCAGCTCATCAAACCCTACATGACAGAGGAAGGGGAATATCTCCCACTGGACCAGCGGGACCTAAATGTGGGCTACGATGTGGGCCTTGATCGTATATTTTTGGTCTCACCCATTATTATCGTTCATGAGATTGACGAGGAGAGTCCACTTTATGGGATTGGCAAGGAGGAGCTGGAGACAGAGAACTTTGAGATTGTTGTTATCCTTGAGGGGATGGTGGAAGCCACAGCCATGACCACACAGGCACGAAGCTCTTACCTTGCTAGTGAAATCCTTTGGGGTCATCGCTTTGAACCGGTTGTGTTTGAGGAGAAGAACCATTACAAAGTGGATTATTCACGCTTTCACAAGACCTATGAGGTAGCCGGCACACCTTGCTGCTCAGCCCGGGAGCTGCAAGAAAGCAAGATGACTATCCTACCTTCTCCCCCACCTCCCAGTGCCTTCTGCTATGAGAATGAGCTGGCTCTTGTCAGTCAAGACGAAGATGAAGATGATGATGAAGTGGGTGTGGTGTTAGGAGGCAGCACTAAAGAGGAGGGAGGCGTCATCCAGATGATGGATTTTGGAAGCCACCTGGACCTGGAGCGGCTCCAGGCAACTCTGCCCCTAGATACAATCTCATACCGCAGGGAATCAGCCATCTAACTCCTATAACCTCCCCATTCTACACCCGTCACCCACAGTCTCCTCTGTTCTGCACCCTTACATAGCTGTATAAGTCCCTTGCCCACCAAAAATTGCCTCCCATGACTGCGTCTCAGCCCCTGAGTACATCAAGGCCTGGAGCTGCTCTGATATACTCCCTTTCCCGTGAAGTCATACTACCTGGAAGAGGAGTGAGGATACACGACTCTTCCCGTGTGTGCAGTTTGTGCTAGGACCCCTTTCCTGCCCAGAGACAGGAGAGCAGCAGGCCTGGTTTCTCATCTCTGGAGAGGCAACAGGAGTCCCTGCTCTCAATGGACAGACCGGGACCTACAGCAAGTGTTTCTGCTGCTGAGGGAACAGCAGACTGTCTCAACAGATACCCTCTCAACATGGGTAGGCACCGTGGCTGTCAAGAGTCGACTGCCACTAGGAAGGAGAGAAGCGATATCTAAGCACTGATCAGATAAGGATGGATGGGAGAGTTTAGGACTCTTGGAGGAAGTGGGGAAGGATCTCAAGGGAGGGGTTTATTTGCATGTTTGTTGCTTGTTGAACATGGCTGTGTATAAAACAGAATGAGAACTAAAATCCATATTCTTCCACTGCAAATGCCAAGCTAGGAGACAAGGACGCTCTGTGTAGCCTACTCTGCACTCTCCTTGGCTTTTGGCATCTGTCGCCTCCAGAAGCAGCTCGGCTCCACAGACTCAGACCCAGTTCTCCCACTCCTCTTGCAAAACACATCCTGCTCATCTCCGGAGACGCCTGTCAGAGGAGGCAGGGCCCTGTGGTTGCACACTCAGACTGCTCTCTGGCACAGTGCAGCTGGGATGACAAACAAGTGACCTGACTGGACAGCAGACCCTCAACTTCCTCCTTCCACCTCCTCCATTCTTCTCCCTGCTGCCATCAGCTGTAAAACTGAATTTGTAACTATTTATTTTTAATAAAGACTAAGATCCCAGGGGAGGTTTGGAAGTAAAGGAGAGACCCCAAGGCTGAAGCTGGGTGTAGAGACTGATGAGAGTTATCAGTGCTGGTGTTTGCTGTTTGTATGGTATTGGTGCCTGGAAGCTCCACCACAAGGGCTCGTCTGTTCTGGGCCTCTCTAGTAAAGACTTACAATAGGAGACTCAGAGAATTTGCTCAGGGAGAAGATCATACAAAATGAATGTATGGAGGGAAGCATTTGTATTGAAATAACAGGTAGGATGGGTCAAACAATCCTGCTTGCTCTGGAGATGGGAGTTTTGCCAGGGAAGGTTTATAGACGTGCTTGATGAAAAGGCAGAGATGTGTCAGGCACTGTTCTAGATGTAAGGATCAAAAAACCCATGAAAGACCCCAAAGCCTCTTTTTTGGTTGTTTGTTTTCTTTTAATTTGGTAGAGGCACGTAAGTACCAGGGGGGGTGAGGGAGGACATCAACTGGAGCTGGAGCTGTAACATCACTTTGCTCTCATTCCACAAAAGACATAAAAACCTGATGAGCCTTTTCCTTTAGGAGCAGCAGAATCACCCCTTCTAAACTGTAGATGATATGGGGACAAACAAACAAACAGGTAGCTCAGGAAGATGCTCCAAGCACCCAGCTGTTGTGCTACGGGGAGAATGGCTGAGGAAATACATCCCACCCAACCCTTGATCCACACAGCAGAAAACCAGCATCTTGATATCAATTTGGAATTAGTTCAAAAAGCAAGAGGAAGGAGGGAAGAAGCAGAAGGGGAAGGAAGGAAACAGTAGGCGTGAGAGGAAGAAGGAGGCACAGCAGGCAAGTGGAGGAGGAGGAGGGGAAAAAGAAGAAGAGAAAGTAAGGTAATATGGAAGTGCATTTGAGAAAGAGTGGAGATGGGCTAACAAGACAGGCGTAGACCCAGATGTGGCCGTTTCTCATCCCAGCACATAGGTTCTGTGAGAAACAGCTGCCCACCCAAGCAGTGACCTGACACCTTTGGGAATCCTTGCCAAGAAGGGAAGAGGAGCTGGCAGAAGGATAAAAAGAGAGCAGACAGATGACAACCAAAGAGCAAGGCATCAGGACAGGGCTGGAGAAAGGAAAGGCATCACTCCTAGTGCCTTTCTAACGCCTTCCTCTCCTCCCACTGGGCACAGAGTGGGAACAGGAGATCTTAGATTATGGTGCCTCCTGACTTGATAGATAGATAGCCTCATTTTTCCACGTGTGTCCCTGTCCCACCTCTCCTCCCACTGCTAATTAATGAAGTCCCTCCCTCCCTTTATTACTTATTTATTGTCCCCAGAGGGAATAAGCAGGGGTTGGTATTGACCTGGCTTTTAATACAGCTTTCAGAGCCCAGTGCCTGCCACTGGCCATGGCAACAGAAACAAATTAATGGACCGAGAGGGAAGGACTCAGTGTGTGCGAGGACACGGGCATCCAGGACACAGGCTGGGGTGGTGGCCTCTAGGAGAGGGGGAATCCACGTGGCTGGGTACCCTCCCCTCTCACTGGGGTGCAGCATCCTTCAGAGGCAGATGGCAAAGCTTGGTGGGTTCAAGCACCCACAGCATGTTTGTTCTTGTGAGGTGCCTCTCAAAGGAGTGAGTGCTCAGGGGAGCCAGGCGAGGATGGGGCAGTTGAGGTGCACCAAGGCTATGGGCAGGCACAGCTGGGGTGGTTGGAGGAGGACATAGGCCAGCATTGCCACTTGCTTCCCCTGGTGGGGCTCTTGAGGGTAAAAGGAGCAATCAGGCTAAAGGAACAAACATCATGTGGTCATGCTGGTATCCCAGCTCTCTCCATCTGTTTGAACCTGCTGGCCTTTTTCATGTCATGTTTGGCATCACGATGAAGAAGCTACTGAGGAAAATCAGCTAAAACCCTGTCATTCACAATAAAATTGGGAGAAAGCTGTCAACACTGTCACGTCATTAGAGAGGGGAGAGAGCTGGGGAGGACCCAAGGGACACAAGAGGGCTAAGGGGAGGGGATAGGGGGAAGGAAAGCAACAGCCAGAATGCTGGAGAAGAGGGGTGATGCTTAAGTCTCTGCCCATCAGGCACTCCTCCTGCAGCTGTGCTTATGTTGTCAAAACGGCACATTCCTCGGGCACACACAGCCCATCCTACAGCATGGGGCAATCACTCCTCCCACTAGCAAGTGCTCTTTGGCCTCTGCAAGCTGCACACATGCCCACAGGCTTTGCTCCTACACCGCAGTACATACGTACATCCTTCTGCACAGGTACTGTGTACCTGCACGTTTGAGTCACAGAGTACTCGTGCCCAAGTACACGCTACACGTGAATGCCACACATGGGGGTGTAAGCCATCCTATGCCACAGCTTCATCCCAACAACACCCAACGGCACACACACAAACACCATGCAACAGCAGCGTCTGTTTCAGCAAGTGCCCCTCTGGCTGTGTGCTGGGGACTCCTTTATGCAGCCTGTGAAAGGCCACCAGGAGAATCCACCCTGGAAGGCTGTTTGCTCTAAAGAAGGTTGGACATCGTTAAGGAGTCTGCAGATGAGCTCTCCAAGCTATTCACAACCATAAACACACTGATATTTTAGCTTTTGCATACAATATCTGGAGCATCGCCTTTCAGGTTGCCCACTCTTGTCCTGTGCTCTTCAGAGAAGATACCCCTAATTGCACGCCAGGGCATGAAATCCCCAGGCTCCCTCCTTCCTCCAGGATCTGATGGAGGGGCTGCTTCCCCAGGAAGACTGACCCTAATCCTAAGGGGCTGGCAGCTGGCTTCTCAGGAGGAAGACACTGCTGCTTTGTTTATCTGCCCGCAACCTATATTTCTTTTCCTGCCTGACTTCTGAGCTTCTTACTTGGCTTGTTATTAAAAGCTATTCAAATACCAGGAAGATAATGGGAAGAGGAAGGACTTTCTCCCTATGAATAAAATCCAGGCACTGGTTCAGATCCTCCAACCCATGACAGCTAACTACGCTGCTGTCGGTCTTGCCAGCTTCCAAATGAATGTTGTTGTTGTTTTAAATGACACTTGAGAAACTCGTTTCATGTTCTATTTTTGGTGACACTTTTGGACAGCCCTTTTGAAAACTAATCGTCATTGGCACCTTTCAACTCACCCAAAACTTGCTCAGCAAAACATTTTGATGCACGCTGCAACTAAAAATACTTTCAAGAACCGCAACAATGATCTCAAAAGAGGAGAAAATGGGTTTGGATTTCCATGATCAGGAAATGCTGTTGAAAATGTCCGTGCTGCTGAACAAACGTGCTCCTTTTCAACCAGCTCAGCTTCATCCGGGTTTTGTCCAGGAGCAGGGCACACCGCACTGCTCCAGCAGCTGCATGCAGGCTTGTGACCTCTGTGTGGCAAAATGCCTCCTCTGCTCCCTTCTTTGAGCTTTAGCAGCCTGTCTTTGCCTTTGCAGGAGGGTCTGAGGTCTCTGCCAGCTTTTGGACAGGCAATATGAAGTGGCCATGGGTTTAAATGTAAAAAAAAATGAAAGAGAGAGAAAAACAGCTTTACCTTCCCAGGCCATTAAGGGCTTGCTCTTGCCCCTGCGAAGTCAATGGGACTTTTGCCATTGCCCGTGGTAAGAGCAGAGCTGGGCCCTAATGGAGTGCCACTATTGGAAAACCCCTCAAGCGCCAGCCCTGTGCTAAATCTACTGAGCCGGGACAGACTATTGCAGGCTGCACAGGAGGGGGAGAGGAGGGAGGGCAGCCTGCCGGGATGCTGAAAGCATGGGGAGCTGTAGGGCCAGTTGGGGTGGCCTCGCTGGGGCAGGAGAAGGGGGACAGCAGAGGGACGGGGAAGGCAGGGGAGGCAGTCGGTCGACTGCCACTGCACGATATCCCATGGCCCGGGGATGGATGTCACCGCAGGAGGAGCTGAGACGGTAGTCAGGTTTTGGAAGGGTTAAACAGGCTTCTCCCCCTGCCATGGCTGGCGGGGAGGGGTCCTGCCCTCCCCAGTCCCGGTGTGTTCCCGGCGGCAGGACGCAGCGCAGGGAGCCTGAGCGGCACTGCTCAAACAGGAGGAGCCCAGCCGTTGCCCGGCCTCAGAGCACCATCTAGAGATGAAAGCAAGGCTGGCATCCCTGAAGGTCCTGGCATCTCTGCGAGTCCCGGCATCCCCGCAAGTCCCGGCTCCCCGGGCTCCGGCGCCGGCGCGACACCGCGGTGATAGACTGGGGCTGGCTACCCGGGCAATGCCGTGGGTCAGAGCTGGGTGTGTGGGGTGGAAATCTTTGATCCGGAGGGAAGGCAGGACCTGAGAGGACTGGTACCCACCACCAACTCTGCACCCACAAGCTGCAGTATAAAGGTCAGCCCACCCAGCAGTCAGGCCATGGCTTTCACAGCATGGCCACTGACTCTGAAAGCAGTTCAGACACATACTAACAGTTTAATTTCTTCTTGGGGATCAAAGCCTACAAAGCCATGCCAGCCATGGGAGGTTAGGCAGAGATGATCTTGGTTCAGAGTCAGGCCCTTCTGGATGCAACATTGCTGCCTGCTTGTCTTTCAGTTGTCACATAGCTCTTCCTGGTTGCATGTGCTCGGTGTCTGAGATTTGCTCCCCTTTTTCCTGGTATTCAGTCCTTTGCTGAGGCACAAACAACTCATGGGTGTAGTGGGGTGCTGCTGCCTCTCCCCTGACACAGGCAGGCCAGCCTGCTCCCCTGGCAGGAGGGCAGCAAAACTGCATGGAAGTGAAGAAATGCCTCACTTGAATCTGTCCTAGCCAATGTGAGGAGTGCTCCCAGGTAGAGGACTTGCAGTGTCCCTAGAGCTTTTCTGGCAACCAACCTTTTCATGCCCCCTTGGGACATTAGGTAATGACAGCCTGGCTTGCAAACTGTACAGAGCCTTGGCTCCTGGGCTTCTGCCATCTCCCTGGGAAAGCAACACCAGCAGAGCAGTCAGAGGGCTGTCAGTATATTGCTTACCTTTGACCAAGTCCTCTCCAGAAGGAAGCAGTTAGTGAGGGCAATGACTCTGCTCTCTGGGCAGCCTGGGCACACAGACCCCAAGTGACTTGCTATCGAAGTCAGGTCAGTGTGGAAAGAGGAAAAGTGGAATGATGTGATTTCACTGCCCTGATGCCTGCAAAGAAATTCAGGATGGACACAAACGCCATCCTGAAATAGTCTGTGAGACATGGGACATTTGAGCTTTGAAAGTTTGGGGGTTTTTGCCTCTGAAATTAGCAGGATTACTTTGGTGCTGGCCCCAGATTTGACATAGCACGTCTTGAAAACTGGGACCTGGTAATGTTTGGGTCCCTGGCTATAGTGCATTGATAGAGTTGTTTGAATGTCCCAGCGCTACAGTCACTGAGAGTCAGCTGAAGGCCTGCATGATACAAAGCCTTGTTACAGAAGCCATGCAACTGAGAGAAAAGGAGCTTGAAATTGCTTCTGACAGGTGATTAGGTTCTCACCCTGCAACAGACTGTCAGGGACCCAACAGAGGCCTGCTCACCGCTCCTTGGGTATCAAACAGAGGAGGACGAGCTGATGCAGAAACTTCGGAGAAGACTTTGAAGATATATATAACATGGCCTGCAGCCTGCACGTGCTTCTCTCAGGGGTAAAATAATGAATCAGTTGGAGAGTGGGTGTGAGCACATGATGGGTGACGCAGACCTATAGCAGAACACTTGGTACAACCCAAAAGGAGCTGATTAAATGTGAGCAGAGAGGAGCCATCGTTTAGCTCCAGGCTGCTGGGTTACACCACGTGCCTTTTGCTCTCCAAGATACAGTCTTGTGCTCACTAGCAACTGGGCTGCCTAGAACAGAGAAACTTACGTGACCCATCCAGTGCTGCTGTGGGGAAGCGGGGATGAGCTGAGATGAAAACCAGCTCTGGAGCAGAGAGCTGCAGACATGGGGTGACTGGCTGCACCCAGGGTGCCAGAGTTAAGTAACTGGGAGCCCTGCAGTGCCCAAGGAGCCAGCAGTGCTCAGCAAGCTGGTAGGTGCCTGTGGGACAGAGGTCTGAGGGGGACAGAGGGGTCTGAAGTCAGTGGAGAAGCGAAGTCAGGGCCAGAAGAGCCGGTGGTGGCTGCTGCAGAGGAGGTGCAAGGTGGGTTTGTAGTGGCTGGATAAAGCTGCATGCTCCCTGCCGCTCTGCTTGAGACACAGCTCTCCTGCAGTGGTCAGATGGCCTCATGAGCTCAAAATGCACTGTCAGCTGTTCAAATGCAAGAGCAATTTGTCTATAACATGGGATTTTCTGGGTCCTTGTAATTATTTGATGATTTGTCCTGTGAAGAAGCCTCCAGAGCCCTCAGCTCTTCAATGGCCTCAATCTGTTTGCTACTGCAGTCACAGGAGAAGGGACAGTTCTCAGCCAGGAAGAAAGCAAAGTGGGACAGAAGTGGCTGACAACCAGGCAAAGTGACTTGCCCAAGATCACAGAGCAGTCAGTGGCAGACAGAAGAATTTAACCTGCCACTGTGGGTTTGAGCTGTCACCTCTGCACAGCTGAGGACATTGCAAGTGATAAATGAACCAGGAGTGGTTCCTAGAATAGCTCTCTGCCCATCCAGCATCCGCAGCTGCACTAAAGCCATGGCCAGGACATTGCACTTCCCTAGGTACTTACACAGCACCTTTGTACCACTGACTATGACTCCAAACAGCAGCTCTGACAGACTAACTGTAAGATACTCCCGGCCTTCAGACACCCAGCTGTAGGAACTGGGAACTGTTGGGCCACAGTGCTTCCCCTCATATAGCCTACATGGGTCCTTACAGATACAAATCAGCACTTTCAAATCACACAGAGAAGTGAACAGGAGGCCATGGCAGGCTCAGACGAGCACATCTCACAGTCCCTCCGGAGCGACAGCATGGTGCGAAGCAGAAACAAAACCCCACAATCTCAGTCCTTGCAGGGAGCCAGTGCCCAGCTGCCTCTCACCCTTCTCTGCGTGGGACGAGTGGTGAGATGTGCTTTTGTTATGCAGTGCCCTGTGCCTGGCGTTCAGCTGGCGAGGACAGACTGTCCCTTCCAGAGAAACCCCTTGCATAAGAATTAAAGAGGAGCCGGGCTGAGATGCTGAACTAATCCACCGGGGCATGCCGGGAAGCTGCATTTTAAGCTATTCTCCCTGCCCTCCCATCTCCCTGCCCCTTGTTTATCTCTCCTGTCCCTCCCACAGCAGTACGTGAATTATCCTGACTGGGCAAGCTGGTTTCCTAACCGCCTGCGCTGCGTCTCGTCCCGCCACCCCTCAAGTCGCATGGGAGATGCTCGTACATAGGAGGCTTTTTAGCTTCCCCCAGCTTGCGCCCCTGTGAAGAACAAGCCCACACAAACACCGCTCTCCCCTCCGCCACGCACGCAGCATCTGCACGCTGCACACGCACATGGCTGCTGGGGCCACGTATTCTCACCCCTGGCACAAGCACCCACACTGTCACCACCCGGTCCCATCGCTGGCTCCTTGTGAACACGCTTCGCATGTATGTGATGCTTAGCGAGCTCCCTGGTACATGCAAAACCGGCACACTCATCACACTGCCCCAGCTGCTCCTCTGCCATGGTGTGGCCCTTGTGTGTGTGTGATACCTTGTGCCCCTTCAGCTACACCCTTCACATGGGACACAGGCTTGCAGCCACCCTCCCCACGGACACAGATGTACACGGCACATGTCAAAAGCACACTGTACACAGATGTGGCACTATGCATCACAGGATAAATCAGGTTGAAAGAGACTTTAGGACAGCTTTGGTTCAGCCTCCTGCTCAAAGTAGGGTCAGCAAAGAGGTCAAATGAGGTCACTCAGACCTGTCTCTGGCCTCATAAACCTCTAAGGATGGAGGCTACACAGCCTCTCTGGGCACCTTTTCCTCATGCTTGACTCTCTCTGGGGACAGAGAGATCTCCACGGTATTCAAGCACTGTTTCATCATGTGCTTGTTGCCTCTCATCCTCCCACCATGCACCACTAGGAAGAGCTTGGCTCTGTCTTCTACCAAGGCTCCCAGGTCCTTTCCCCCAGAGCTGTTCTCCATCTGACAGGTCACCAGCCCATACCAGGGCAAGGGCCTCTTTCTTTCCCAGGTGCAGGGCTGTGCATTTGCCCTTGCTGAACTCACAATGCTCCTGCAGGCCCATCCCTTTGATGACAGCCCTGCCCTTCAGGCACATTGACTTATTCCCCTTCCAACTCTGTGTCATCTGCAAGCTTGGTGGAAGTGCACCCCATCACCTCCTCCAGGTCACCAATAACAGGAAAGGCCCCAGGTCAGCCCCCTGAGGCACCTCACTTGGTACCAGCCTCCGTGTAGAGTACAACCCATTAACAACTACTCCCCAGGCCTGACCAGCCAACCAGGTTTTTACACATCTGCTTGTCCACCTGTTGAGACCACAACAACTTTTTACCTGGGTATCAGAACAATGTGGGAGACATTACCGAAGGGCTGGCTGAATTTGAGATGAACAAACTCCGCTACTTCCCTTTGCCACAACTCTGGTCATTTTATTGAAGAAGGTGATCAGGCTGTTCAGGCGTGATTTACCCTTGATAAATCCACACTGACAGTTACCAGTCACCTTTTTCTCCTGCATGTGCCAAGAAACGTGTTCCAAGAGGACCCACTCCAGTGCCCAAATGAATCTGAGCAGCCTGAAGTTCCCAGGATTGAACTTGTAGCCTTTTCTTTCTGAAGAAGAACGAATTATTTGCCTTTCCCCAGTCATGCGTGACCTCCTCTCACCTGTACTACTGTACCCAGCCTCTCCTCCAACCAGCCTCCCAAACACAAGTCATCTCACAGCTGAATTGCCTTCCGCCTAACCAGTCCTATATTTTGTTTGGCCTGACCTGCAAATCTTCCTACAGGGTGAATGTGGCTTCTTAGCTGTCCGTTCTTTGCTCCTGCTGTTCCTAAGAGAGAAAGAGAGAGGGCTGTGTCTCTGAGCTCCAGGGTTGCTTCTCTTCTTTACGGGCTGCACATCCTCTCACTAGAGGCTTTGAGAAGTTTACACCGCTGTCAAAAGCCACCCCCAGTGCCATGCAAAAAGGGAGAGGGAAGTAGAGCAGTCTGATCCCACTCTTCCAGGGGGATGGGACAGGGTTGCCCTAGCTCATGGCTCTGCCACAGGATATGGCTATGGGGCAAAAGCCCAAACAGAGGGAAGGGCCAGTTCATCTCCCTTTTTTCCCCAAAAATACAAGGCTTGGAGTTTCTTAGAGGGAGATGTGCTGCTTTCAAGGGGATGAGGAATTCATAAGACTTGGCAAGGCAGAGGTGGTGCCTTCCCTGCATCCCTGCATCTTGCCCAGGCAGCTGGGCCAGGTTCTCCCACCACCCCTTAGGCACTCGATACCTTGGTGCCCAGGGAGCACCCGGCATGCAGGCTGAGGAGGACGAGGTTACATGTCTTCAAGCAAGATCCTGCTGATTCAGTCCTGAGTCTAGCTCCTCCCAAGGAACCTTGGCCCTGTCCTGTGGTCCTCTGCTACATCTGCCCTGGCCTGACACAGCTCTGTGGGAAACACTGACTCCCTTGAAGTGGGCGGTGTTGGAGAGTGAAGGGGAAAACCAAGGAGAGAGAGGAG
>JAVHNF010021918.1:0-11082 GCA_034783455.1 Micropsitta finschii | reverse complement strand
TCTTCCTTATATCCAATCTAAACTTCCCCTGTTTAAGTTTGAACCCATTACCCCTTGTCCTGTCACTACAGTCCCTACTGAAGAGTCCCTCCCCAGCATCCCTAAAGGTCCCCTTCAGATACTGGAAGGCTGCTATGAGGTCTCCACGCAGCCTTCTCTTTTCCTGGCTGAACAGCCCCAGCTTTCTCAGCCTATCTTCATTTGGAAGGTGCTTCAGTCCTCTGATCAAGCTTGTGGCCCTCCTCTGGACTTGCTCCGACAACTCCATGTCCTTCTTAATGTATATGAGAACAACTCCATAAAGAAATCTTGAAACTACATCACCATGTTTCAGATTTCCTCAGGAATAGCTTGTTAGATGAATTACCTTTTTCAGTGTCCAGGGCTTTCTTTTTCAAAACTCAGATTACATACATCTCTTTCAGAGAGAGTTTGAAACTCAGCCAGTGTACATTTGTATTGAGAATAGCAGCTCCTAGTTTAACCTTGAAACAGGTTTAGGTGTCTGCAGGAAAGGTACATAAGAGCAGAAAAAGGTGTTTTAAGAAAGCTGAAATGTATTGTTGGAGGGAAGGAGTTAACTTAGAAATGGTTACCTTCTGTGTTCCAGAAGACTTTTGGAGACTTCAGCAATGCTCTTCTAAGTCCTACCTACCCTACCATACAGACAGATGAAAAATAAATTATAATTATAGGAAAACAAATGGGATAAAGTATTTTGCTACTTACTACTGGGAAGCATTCATAAATCTGTCAGCTCTTAGCAAGGAGAAAGGATTTTAAGTGGAAGTTATGTTGAAAAAAACAAAACTCACAAAACAAGTTGTCTCAGTGAAATGGCAGTGCCTGTGGAGCAGCTATCAAGAGGTTAGAGCTCAGTTGTCTGTGTCAGAGGTGTAGTGATTTAGTGTTTTCTGCTGTGGTATGAAGTTGTACATGTAATCACTGTTGCATATTAATTACAGGGAGAGAGGGAGGGTAAGTGGGTAAAGGTTGAAACAATTCATACTTTACCTTTTACACACAGTCATTAATTTGCTTTTCAAAACCTGTGGAGTTTTTTGGCTGATATCACTTGTGTTCATGTATAGACATTCCTCTCTGTCTGAGGGCCTGTTTCTGAGAGCTTGGATATTTCTCTTTACTTTCTTTAAATTAATGTTTCTAGCTGTCTACCTTTTCCTGTTCCCTTCATCTACCACATGCCATAGCTCCTACATCTGTCCTAAAGCAGAAAAATTGTTATTACAAACTTTCTTACCAATATGTAGTTTCTTCCTATGTTCTATTCGCAGTTGTGTTACTGAATTACAGTGCAGACTACACATGCGTGTCCAACAAGCAAGAATTCTGATGGGGAAATTTATTGTTAGTCCATGTTTATTAAAATAGCTTTTTTTATGTATTCTACTTCTTTTCCTAGACAATTCACATTTCCTAGTTGGCCATCTATTTCTGTGTCTGAAAGTATGCATTCAGAAACATCAACTGTAGTTTTGAGTACTTCGATGATGTTGAACCATAAATGCCAGAACTCAGTCATATAGCCTCTAACAGTTTTTAAATAGTTTCATTGGCAAGAAGCTTTTTCATGACTTCATTCAGCCCATGACTGTGGTGTAATTATGTCTTCTCATCTGTGTGTTCTGTTTTATTTTAGTCATTCTTCTGATCCCTGCGATGATCTCTGACTTGTTTGTTAACATTAATTAATGTGGGGCATCCAGTAAGTGCTGTCAGTTTTTCATCCCACAGGCGCTAACCTCTGAACATGGTTCCACGTAATTTGCACAATTATGTGCTGAGTGGTTAGTGCGTCCAGTCTGCTTAAGGTGTGGGGGGAAAGTATCACGATCAGATGGAAATTGAAGGGATCAAATGCTCCTTTTTTTATTTCCCCCCCCTCCCCGTAGCAGTCCGTATAATTTGGTGACTTGATCTGTATCCTGTAGTTCAAGTAAAAGTTGCAATTTTCTTTATGGTGCTCATTACAACACACAGGGGATAATGTCAGTTGGAGAATTGTTCTAGGAGATAGGAGTGTGGGGACATTTCCCAGCTTAGTTTGAACAAGCACCCATGACTTAAGCGTGGTTCATATAAGCAGCTTATCCTAGTGGAAGGGCTATAACCCAAACATTGTTTTAAAAGGATTATTAAATTACAAATTGTTGAAGTACAAGTTTCAAAAGGGGGTGTTTGGTTTTCTTGGGCAGTGTGATCAAATCCTTGTCTGAATTACTTGGAAAAATAAATTGTCTTTTTACAGTGGTACATGGAGTTACATTAACTGTCGTTTGTGCACAATTTAAAGTTTATCTTCATCTGAACATTTAAGTAAATAATAAGCAAATAGCAAAACAGCCAAAATTATTTTTGTATGTTTCAGGAGGTGTTATACTTGTGCTGTCTGGATAGCACAATTTGAGGGACAAATGAAAGGAGCAAAGAGGTTTCATGCATTCCAGTGTTGTGTCTGTGGTTGTCCATGGTTGTCCATGGTCCGGTATACTAATTACCCTCCTTTTCTTTGCCACTCTGTTCTCCAGTGGCATCTATTTTCAAGGAGTTTAGCTGCTGATTCTTTGGCATGCTCCATTCATTATTTCAGTTTTGTTTCTAATGCTGCAGTCCTTTGAGTTTTGGCACTCCTGTGTTTCATCCAAGATCTTGTTACTTGTGTTGATTTTTCTAGGCCCTGTACAGTATTCTTACTTTTCTGTTTACAAATTGCTACTTGAGTTTTTCATCCACTTGCTGTAGAGGCTGTGTTCAGTTCGACCTCCACCAAATCAGCATGTAAGAGGTCATGGTTTAGATGCACTTGTAGATGCATAGATGGGTCCCCTGTGTCTATGGTTTTACATGTAGAGGTCTGTTTTCACTTTTAAGTTTTATTCAGAATCCTCTCTTCTTCAGAGCCAAAATCCAGGAACTTTGCTGAAAGCTCTTCTCTTTTAGGAGTGTGTGGTGTACATTTGCCACTAAACTTCATGTTAAAGTGCATTTTCTCTTAACTTTGGCTTTAATAAGTGTAGGAAGAATGTCTTTAGTACGTATGTGCATCATTCAAACAGCCTGAAAGCTGAACATTTCAGCATGGAGGACTGGTTCTGTCTCCCTCTACGAGACTGCAGTTTTCTAACATGACTGCAGAAATGTGTGGCTGGGTTAAGCAGTGCAATGGGAGGGGTAGTAAAATTACCTGAGAAGAAGGGTCATAAGATGAGGACTCCTGTTTAGGAAGATGACTAAAGAAATACTGGAGAAGGCTGGTTTAATCCATGTTGTGAATCTGTTGCTTTACTGCCCATTGTGCAGGCAGACTGTTCTGGGTCTGACTTCTCTCTTTAGTGTTATTACATAAAGTCATGCTGTAACTTAGGTGCTGGCACTGCTGTAAGTTAGTCTGATTTGCATACAGTTACATACTTAACTAAAGGTGTTGTTTCAACTAAATCAGTACAGTGCAAAAACCACCTCCTGAAAGAACGAAAAGCATACCAGAGATATAGGTAGACACTGATAGGTGAAAGATGCTTTTGTAGATAATGGACTTGAAAACAGCCTAAAAGTTATTTTAGCAGGAAGGAGGCAGCACTTTCTCATGTCTTAAGGTGTTGTGTTTTGGTTTGGATTTTTCTTTTGTTGGTCTTTTTTTTTTTTTATCTACCTGCGGGAAAAAATGAGTTTCCCATTTCAGTACTTGCAGTAGTCAGGGTTTTTAATTTTGAAATAACTCTCATTATGAAATGTTTAAAATGTATCAAAGTAAAATGCATCGTGACCCCAAATATTTATGAAAAATCCGTCGCCTACTGATTTGATCTGGTAAACCACAGGAGATTAATTAGTCTTGGTTATGTGACTTTTCAAGCACTAAACATGGCCGAAGGGGTTTTGCTTTTTGTAGTGTAAGCCCGTATTTTCATGTATTTATATAAAATATATAGCATATAAGGGAATTTGTTACATGGTAACATTTACCACCGGTATTTTACCCAAAATATGAGAATCTCCAAAAGCTATAAGGCTGTATTCATAATGAGAATAATTCAATGTAATTTTTCATCCATTAATTCAAAACTGCTCCTTTTCAGTTGCTTTAAAGTCATTTGTACAGTAATTTAAATATAGTGTGAAAATAACCTTTATTTCCCTTTTAAGTCAGAGGGTAACACATACACACTGAGCAATCCAGACCAAAATGTTTTTAGGCTATGGACTGCAGTGTCTTAAAATAAACCATACGCTTCGTCTTCTCTTCTACAAAAATAATTAAA
Organism: Micropsitta finschii; assembly: GCA_034783455.1. Classification (NCBI taxonomy): domain Eukaryota; kingdom Metazoa; phylum Chordata; class Aves; order Psittaciformes; family Psittacidae; genus Micropsitta; species Micropsitta finschii. The sequence continues at coordinate 6,799 of JAVHNF010021918.1, read as the reverse complement.
ACCAAAATAAAAATGTAGAGGACTTTCCCCCAAAGATACTCAGCATTGACTGAAGGGCTCTTGTGCCCTGCTACATCTTGAGGGTTTCTGACATATGTCCACAGGTTTTCTAGTTCCGAATGTCCAGACAATTGAATCATTTAATTCTAGTGTTAAAATGAGAAGAAATTAAACTTCTATAAAACCCCCTAACCGTATCAAACTCGAATATCTTTCCTCACCCTGCTCCATTTATGCAAATACATTTATAACATTTCAAAAACCAGCAGCGTAGCAGCTTAAATGTTTTAAAATAAAACTTCTGCAGAGACATTAGCTTTAATTCATTTCAAAGTGCCCTGGTTTGGTTTTTTTTTCCTTACGAATTTTGTGAATTAAGGTTACACTGTGTTGGGGTTGAGATTTTTCTTTAGTTGTGAATTTCTGTCTTCATTTGGCTTGCAGACAGCCCTTTCACAGTGTGGTGCTGTTGCAGGAGAGGAGCATCCGTGCCTCTGCCAGGCAGAAGCATGTGTTTGATAAGGATGTTGATGGGTCACAGGCTGCCACCATTCATCCTAAAAAGCTTTTTCTGACTAACCATCACAACAGAAACACACTGTAATAGGGCTACCAGGTTCAGTATTGATTTCCCATCTAATATAATATCACGGTTGTATATTACTTGTTTTTGCACTTTATTATTCCCTAGGATGTTAACTTTGAAGTTTTAAAAGCCTTCAGTTCTACAGCTGCAATCCTTAACACCTCTGCAGTCTTCTATGCATCACTTTGCCATTCTTTTCTTCCCCATGTGCTCAGCTGACCTGGTGCAGGGGAAAACCCCTTCCTGCTCACTACAACTCCTGAAACACAAAAACATGGCTTTAAAAGATGTAGCACTATTAGAAAATGGCTTCTTCAAAGGAAAAAGAAAGAAACAACCCAAAACCAAAGCCATGAACAAAAAAGCGTCTGTTTCCCTCAAACTCCTTTACAGGGTGAGAAGAGGAAGGTTCATGGGAGAGCCTTGCACTCATAGGGACTTCAGGGGACTTGACCTCAATTTTGACTTTCAGAGGGGGCCAAATGCTCCCCACTGCTCCCTCTCCCCTTTTTGCTGTCTCGTGTCCACTTTGTCCCTCTGGACTTTGAGGGCTTCAGGACATTCTTCTGCTGAATGTTCTTACCCACCCATCAGCTGGGTTCTGCTACATGCTGCTGTAGGTATCTATAGCAATCCTAGTCAGTCAGAATATAAAAATGTCTAATTGAATTCTCCTTTGTTCCCTGATGATATTCAGGAAGGCAGCACATGGTACCTGCAGATGGATGGCAGCTAAAATGCCATTTAAAGCTGCAAGCAGAAGTGGAAGTTTGTTTTCATGCATTTTCTATCTTTCATTTGGATACAGCAAAACATTTATTAATCCTCCTCCAAACCATATGCCATATGTCTAATGAGTGGTAGTTTCAGTTAATCATATAAACTCAACCAAGTATAGCAAAAAAACCCACTGCAGAGTAGGTGAAAAAGCTAATACTGTAGATCTGAGTTAAATAAATGAAGGAGATGAAGAATATGCAGGGTCAGGTCCTCCAGGAAGTTCAAATAAATATTGAGTCAGCTAAAGTTTGTCTGGGTACTTGAGGCGCTGTCTTGATAACTTTTGAACTGATGGCTGGGGCATCTTCACAGGCTTTGTGAAGGCTCATGTTGCAAGTATGGATGGCCCTGCTTTGTAAGGTTTAGGAAGTACTCTCAAGGCTTAGCAGATATAGATATTTACACACCACTTTATCACATGATTGCTTTAGGCTGCTGAACCCAGAGGTTTCCCAAGCTCACCAGTGGGGTATCTGAATTACTGCATGAACCCACACTTGAGTTTTCCAGACATCTCTTATTGAAGAAGTGACATGACTGCTCATAAACTGTGATAACACAGAACATCTGCAAACTTCACAAGGAAATGCTGGAGGATTTATATTATTTTATGTTATTTTATGTTATTTTATTTCATTTTATCTATTTTATTCCTCCACCATTTTACCAGTTTTACCAGGCTGTGATATCTGTTACCATCTTCTTGCTGGGACGGCAAATGCTGACTGTGAAAAATGAGTGTTGACAAATTCTGAGCAAATTTCTGTGCGTCATTCAGTGCCAAGCTCTAACTTGCAACAGCTCTTCTATTCTCTAGAAATTAGACTGCAATATTTGCCAAATTACAGCAGTTGCGTGGCTTGTGCAAACAGGTCTAGGAAGACACCATCATATTCATTTCACTTGGGCCCTAATTTGACCTACAGATTTGATTTCCAGCTTCCATAAATTCAATATACTACTAAACCACTTCTCCAGCGAGGCCCCTGAGTCCTTTACTCACTGGAAATTGTACTCTTATTTAATTATAAATATTTATAAAACTGGTGCGATCTTTAAAAATGTGAGAATTATCTCTGTGTTTATAATTGTTATAAAAAATATCCTGAACCCACTAATTGAATGAAGCTTTCAAATGTGAGTAATTTTTTATTTGAATTCTATGTCCTTATGTATTATGTAACAATTAGTAATGATGTGATGGATAATTTTTTTGGAACAGCTCCTGATTCCATTACTCAACTACTCGATCGACCAGTAATTATGAATCATATCTTTAATTAGCTGCTGCTCTTCAGAAACATATGAAAGCCAAGGGCATAAAGTAATTGGCATAAAAGTTTTCCTAATTAATTTATCTGTCCATGTGAGTAACCAGGACTGGAGTCAGGGGAACATTTATAACTCCAGGAAGGGCAGGCCTAAAACCCGATGTCAACGGAGATTTATATTTCTGAATTATAAAAAGAACAACAACAAGCCACAAAATTACATTATCCTCAACTCCAACAATGCAGCATATAATGCGCTGTTCAGAGATGAGCAAAAACTTCTTATTGATCCAATTTATTTTCATCGTATTCTCTAGTGGGTCTTTCAAATCTCTCTGGCTATTTCCCTCATTCCACATAGTAACAGTAATCAAGCACATTAAGCAATTCATTAAACAACAGCCCCACTGACCACAGGGAGTATTACAGCTAACATTCATTAGGCAACTAGCAACTTTATTTAAGCAGAAGAGAGCTCGGGAGTGCAAGACTCAACTCTTTGTCTTCCAGGAGGAGCCTGTGGCCCACCTAGGCAGTACTGTATCTGCCTTTCACAAACTATAAAACCTTTAAGCTGGCTGGCACAGACGGTGCCTTTTTCAAGTTGCTGCCTGGGAGAGAAGACAAAGTGGGTTGTGTGCTGGTTTAATTCTCAGACTGCCAAAGATTAAGTTAAAATCTGAGCTCATTTTTAAGTATGGGTTGTTAAGATTTATGCCTGATATAAAAATAAAATCTTACAGTATTGATATTTAGGTCCTATATTTTTCAGATCTGATTTCAAGAGAGCAAAAGTTGTAAAGCATCCAGGTTTGTTTATTTGAATATCCTGGCTTGCCTGGCACTTTGCAGTAAAAATGATATATATTGTCCTTCATAATAACAGAGGAAAGGCTAAAACAACAATGGAAAAAAAGCCTTTCTACAAACAACATTAAAAAGAGTGTTAGAAAAGTTTCACTAAGATTTGGCCAATGTGCCAGTATGCTGTTTCTGTCCTAATTAATGAAAGATCTAAGCTTCGCATTTGTTGCAAAGTCCCTGACAAGGAGATAATTCTTATGAGTAAATAAATATACTGCTGTTCTCCTGCTTACTCATTTCTTTACTTCTTTTTTTAAGGCAGACCATATTACAGAAAAAGGGAGACAAAATCAGACAATATTACTCAGCATTACTGTTTGTAGAAAGATTCCTGCAGAAATCCAAGCTTTTTTCCTAAAAATTTGACACTCTTAACTCATTAAAGTGATGTTTAAGTAGCAACTTCAACAGTGTACTCAGTGGTTCCATGGAATGAATATATATGCACAAGGCTAAAAAAACCCACCTTCCGCTTTCATAGTGTTATTATTTTCTATTACTCCTATGAAAGTATAATCAAGTTTGGCAGAGTTACTATTAAATCATACAATGCTTGAAACGACTTCACTTCTTGTAGAGTGTAACTTCGCATAACTCCCTTGATTTCAGAGGAACTAGATAAACTGAGAAGCTGATTCATTTTGTCACAGCCCTATTCTGGTTTTAAAAGCTTCCACTTCAGCATTCACATTGTTGCCTATTGCTGGTACAGAAATTACTAAGAGTATTAAAAAGAATTAATGGCATTACTGATTACTGACAGTTATAACTGGAGGGTAAAGTCAATGCTGCTATAATCTGAAAATACATTTCTGGGGTGTTTAATTATATGAAACCTGACGATTAAACCTGCAAACCTGCAACTTCTCCAGAGTAACTTTCCCTGCTAGGACATCAGCTTTCTTTCTAAACCTTGTATCTCACTGGTGAAATACCAGAGCCATTCTTTCTATCTCGCCTATATTGATTAAGCACTTGAGATGGTGCCATCAGTAATTAAAAAAATAATAAAATTTTTAAAAATTCACCATTTTTCTCAGTATTCAGTACCAGCAAGAATAGAACCAGAGCATGTGCAGCATCTGTCAGAGTGGTGCAGTGTGAGGCCCTGTGGAAACCTGGGCTCAAGGCTCACTTCAGTCTTTCTCTCAGAGCTCTCATGGCCAGAAATATGGGAAGAAGTAGGAGGGCTCTTGCCAGAAATGTGATGTTCATCCCCTTTGCAAGGATCCATCCCTGGGCCATAGGAGTCTCCCACAGAGGAGAAACCACCAGGCACACTTACTGCCCTATATTAAGTAAGATGAAGCTTTACAAGGGATGGGGTTTAGTCCCAGAAGCTAGCTGGGAACATTGCTTGAACCTTCTTTACCTGCTTGTAGGAAAGGGTGTCAAGAGGCAGAGAGATAGTGCGTCAAAATGCCTGTAAGAAAACGAGCTCCAGCAAGTGGTGTGGGCTGATGGAAGAGCACCAAATCAAATACAACCCATCGGGCCCTGCTGCCTCCTATGCCCTGCTGCTCACAAGCACTATCATTCATAAGAAAACATAAGAAAATAAGACATTTATCTCACTCAGACATCTTGACAGCCTTGTGAGCAGAATGTGTTTGGTCATACGACTAAATATTTGGGCTAACATGAACCCTGGGTCCAGGATTCTGGTCAGGCAATTCAGAGCCCATACAATAGGAGAAGCTCTAGTATTGTTATGAGATTTAAAGGCCAAAGGGGGTATTGTGCTCTTCCACGACACAGAGCTTGCAATTTCAACTGGGTCAAACTACTCTTGGAAAACAGACCTAGTGACTTATTTTATTAGCAACAGAAAGTATTACAAAAAGTGTATCCAACATATACAGTTGACTGCCTGTATTTTCTGTACTTGGTTCTGGTACCAGCATATAAATGCATTTGTACTAAGGCAGAGAGTTTATTATATATGATGAATGGCACTGAAATATCAGTTTTATCCTTCTTGTAAAAATAGGGGCCATAATTCATGACAGGTACAGCCTCCAGATGCCAACAGTGCTATTGGTTTCAGGGCCAGAACCAGGAAGACACAGATAATTTGCTAATTCCCTCCATTATATTATTATATTCTTAACTGCAGTGTGAGACAGTTTATCATGGAATCATTAGAGAGAAAATCCATGTTTAATGTTACATTGCCAAAAATTAAATGTGTGCTACAACTCTCATAACACCTTTAAAGCATTATGCATTATACACTGAACTCTGGGAGAACACAGAGTGCTTTATTTTTATTTTTATTTGGTATCTGGAAAGTTTGAAGAGCATCTTTTAATGTTAGGAATTTTTAAAGGTCTCTATCACCACAGTATCTGGGCATAGAGGTCCTCATTATATGTATGCTTTCATGACAAAGGACCACTGAGCATTGCCATGGTCCCTGGAACAAAGTTTCCTGAGTCCCTCTTTCCTTGCTAGGTCCTGCTGAGTTTGTCACCCTAGATGGGGACTACTTAGCTGTTACTACATAGTAACAACTGCTATATTAAAGAAGGGGAATTGTTGCTTCATTTACTAATACTAGAGGACCACTGGGGAACTTGTTCTGCACTCCTCTGTAACCTTGATTACACCTCCCAGAATTAGGCTAACATTGTAATTCTTGCTTTATAGGTGAGATGAGGCACAGGAAAGAATTTTCTTGTCTAGAATTTCCATAGGGAAACTAACAGTGCAGGGATGCAAACCAGGGTCACCCAAGCTCTGGGTAGATGCTGTAATCACTGGGCCAGTGAGCATTTAATAGCTTTCAAATATTCTTTTCTTCTTTTTCCTTATTCTGTTTTCCCACCACTTTTAATTACCTCATTGATTTCAAAGAGCTCCCACTGCCTCTTGGAAAACCTTGAAAAGCATTCATTTTTAGAAATAATTCTGCTGATATGTAGCTCACCTTATGTAGCTTTCTTTTGTTATTATTATGCAAATGCCTTTGGAAGAGAATAAGTGTACTTCTGAAGAATTGCCCTGCTAATACTGCTTATTTGTGTCTGAAGCCATTCTCATCTTGCTCTTGTAAACATAAGCAGCAAGTATGGAACATGCAGGAGAGTAGACTATGAATTAAGTTCACATTTTCCTTAAATATTTTGTGAAGGTGCCTTGAGAGTAAGGAGATCTTGCAGTTCTACCTTACCTGAGGCTTGGATTTTATTTTCACTGAGTTTTTACAAAAATGGGCTCTATAAGAAAAGATTTGGATGCATTAGAATTGCACTCCCCTGCTGATCTCTGGTATGACAGATGGGATCAACTTAGCTGC
>JAVHNF010021905.1:0-14567 GCA_034783455.1 Micropsitta finschii | reverse complement strand
AAGAAATTACAAACATTGTAAGCATACAATCAGTGACTGAATTAATTAACTAATGAAATGTCATTTCTCAGTTCCCACCTGCATTGCAGTACCATGTGCCCTTGAACTGTTGCCTGTACTCACCCACAAGTCTTCATTGTTGGAAAAAAATGAATGACGCACACAAATATGTACTTCCTGTTATATATGTTATGGGCAATTCCAAATCATGCCAAATAGTCAGAATAGGGTTGCAAAACTGCTACAAAAGCAACACTGATGTATGTAATTTTGGAGCAGGAAACAGTTTTGCAGTATCATCAAAACTATAGCGAAGCTAGTGGGTATAGATGTAGTCATATTTTTATTCTGTATGGGTGAATGGTTCATTGCAGCTCTTGCTTTCTGCTATATACTCTGAAATGAAAATGAGGGCAGTTAGGCATGGTTTTACTAGGGTAGGTATATCACCAGCAAACAAATCAAACCAAAATGATTTGGCCTTCATTAAGACAACTGAACCTTGTAACTGCTCCTTTCAGAAGAGTAAAATAAAGATACCAAATAGTGGTAGATGTCCACGTGCATCATTTCCCCTCTCCTTTTAGCTCACAATAAGCAGTTTGAACAGTTATAGCTTTCAGGTGATTCAATGCTGTAGGCAAAGTCCTATGCTAGAGTCTGTGACCCCCACTATGCTGGCATGTGCATGCTGAATATAAACGTGTCTGGGTTGCACAGAACCACCTGTTTTACATACCAATGTTAGCGTATGAAGCATCACACCCCTGAAGTGTATTTCTCTACCATGAACTTAAAGGCAGCATGAGGAAACAGCATTTCTGTCTGCACATGAGTTAGCTAAGAGTAACAAGAGTTGGAGCAAATCATGGCCAGGCAGTGAAGGGAGCTGCTTGGAGCTTTCTGGGGCTGGAAACTGTGTCATGAACAAAACCTGTAGGCAGCATTTACAGTGGCTGTCAAGGAGTGGGCAGCTCTGGGTCTGGAGAGTAACCCTGCCTTAGTTGCCTGCAAGTGCATAGCTCAGTGCTGTGGTGTGTGGGCTGCTGATCACCCACATCTCCAGGTTTCATGTGCTGTCTCCATGTAAATCCCACAGAAGCAGAGCAAAGACTAGCTTCAGGACTGTATTTTTTAAGCCTAAAAGCAGACAAATCCAGATGTAAGCAAATACATACCCACATATGTCTGTCCTCTGGGAAAGGAAATAGTTAAATACAAGCACGTATTTTGCTGAGGACTTTAGCTTGCTGGTCAAGACTGAATGGATTAAATGGTTGCTGGTTCTATAATTTAAATGGGGGGAGGGTTAATATTGGGTGTGGAAGAAAAGTGAATCAAGTTAAAACAGGCCAGCAGTAGTATTACTACCCCCTCTCATTCCTGTTTCCCCAACGTTAGAATGGCTTGAGGGTTTTTTTAAATAGACATAAGAGGTGTGTTTGCATTCTGTTTCTCTGGAGTTTCTGCTTTCAGGTTTTTCTCTGAAATCATGATATCTAAAAATGCTTTTGTTTCTAAGGAAAGCTAAGCTTGTCATGTAAGCATATAACCTTATGCCTCTAGAACGCCAAATATCTCAAGACTAATAGTAACATCCCCAAAGTAAAATTACACAGCATTCAGCTCTGGGCTGTGTGCTGTAAGGGCAGATGTAAGATTTCCAGCTCTTCAACACGGCAAATTTATGTGCAATTTTAATTATTATGTTAATAAATAAGGCAGTATAATTTTTTGCATAAGAAAAACATAAAATCTCATTTGCAAACAGATTCCCTATTAAAACCATACCTTGTAGCGACAGTTTGTCTCATCCTTTGTTTGCCAGGTACAATTTTTCTCCTGTCAACTTCGAACATATCCCTTGTTTCTCTGAGTTTCAGAATCTTTTCTTTTACTATAAACAGCTGCTCTGTCATTGTATTTGTCTTTGGAATATTTGCTATCTCTTCTTTTGCACTTGTAGGTGAAATGATGCTGTGACCTTCCATAGCCAAACCCTGTGTTAATTTTTTGTTGGAGTGTTGCAGTTTTATGGAGGGGTTGATTTTTATCTTTTACTTTATGGTGTCTTTCATCTCTTTCTTTTTCCTAATGAATCTTTCCCTTGCACTTTTTGAGTGCTTTCCACAGCCTGGGATGCAAAAGCTGGAGGAATCTCAGTTGGTAGTGCGTGCTTGTGATTCTCTGCATCTTTCCATGCTATTCTCTGCCTCTTAAACCAGCTTCAGCATAGGCATATATGTAAGTAAAGCAAGTATATGCAGGGATGGTTTAATCTTGCAAGTAATTCTATCAGCTCCCTGGGAGTCCTTCCCTAAGTCAAGGCTGCAGGAGTTCATCCCAAACTCTGTAAATGAAAACCTGTTGGACAGCAGGATTTCTCCCTGCCAGGTGGCCTTTCATTTTTTAATATATTTATGGATTGCATTCCAAAATGTTTACATTTCGCGTTAAAAATAACCCTTGTTTGAAACTCCTTTAGACATTAAACTCCACAGAGAGGCCAGTTGCCCCAGCTGAAAATGAACCTGTGGGCCAAAAGAGCAAAGAGAGTTCAAAAGACAAGAAGTCTACAGTGGAGCTGAGCAAGCAGAAAGGCAGCAAACAGGAAACCAGGGAGCAGCCAGACTCCAGGGAGCAGCAAGCAGCCGAGACCGACTCCATCCAGAACGGAGGAGACGCTTCAAAGGAACCTTCCTTCAAGAAGACAGAGAAGAGGCAGTCACTTGGAGGGTTTTTTAAGGGCCTTGTACGTGTATTGAATCTTATCTTTCTGCTCGGTTTTCAGCTGATTTAAGCAGCCAGCCTGCAAGCCATTACCATGTGAGATCTGTGCTTAAATGGAGTGCACCTTCACAAGCAGCTTGCAGAGCTAAAGCCAAACAACAGCAAGTTTTTGGACAAAGAAAACTTGAGCCTCAGGGTATTGATTCATGGGCAGGTACCGTTTACTATGGGAGAGCTATAAATTGTTCCCACACCCCTGGTTTAGAGGTTCATGCCTTGGCTATGGGGATGACTCAACTGCTCCTGCAGTAAGTACTGAACCACCTACAAATTACAGTGTGTTTATTAAGGAAAAGTGGAGGTGGTGCCAGTTTACCAGAGTAACCCGCTGGCCATGATGCTGGTTCAGCTCCTGCTTCAGAGCAGCTGGGACATCCCTGCAAGGTGGGAAATCCCTCTAAGGAGAAAATCAACATAAACCACTGGGTGGGTGGGAACCAGCATAGTGGTCACAAGATAAGCACCTCATATATATTATCAGTTACAGACTACTTAGAGCACACAAAAAATACATAGTATTTTTTTCTTCCTGCTTTTTTGGTTAAATCTTACCCTAAATTTGCTATGTCCCCTTCACTGAAACCTCAAATGTAGAAAGGAAAGAATTCAGCATACCAAAAATCTGAGTTTCTGTAAGGCTTGGTGTTCCTGATGAAAATAGCGGTTCATCAGAGCATTAAATAAATGGAAACCTTTTTTTTTCCCCTTGTCCATATTCAGGGGCAAGTGTAGAAACAGAAGCACAGGTTAGACCTAGGACTGCCACTCAAGCCTTAGCAAGAGGGCAAATTTCCATCGCTTTTTATATATAATACAAATTTATATCTAAATTGCGGTCTGATTCTCTTTCCTCATACAACAGCAATGAATCCACAGAGCTATGGGGTCATTTTTAGCATCTTTTGTAAACCTTGTGTGCAAACTGAGCATCAGAAATTTCAAGTGGTGCAAAGAAACCAAGCAGATTTGCTGCCTGCAGTGATTCCTAGTGAATTTGGCTCCCTTGAGAGACAGACAGATTTTTGTTTTTTCTCTTCCTCCCTATCTTACTTGTAAGGCTGTCAGGAAAGGAAAAGAGCCAGGCAGTCCTCCAGGTCTGAAAGAAGTCAAGCAATACAGACTAACTTGGTAGTGCAGATCTGAGCACTAGCCCTGTTAGGACATGGGATTATAAAGATAGGCTGCTGTGCAGACCAGAATGACTCATTCAGAAGCAAACGTTTTTCCACATCATAAGAAGTGTTTAATTTGCATGCATTTCACAGAATTACTGTGTATCCTACAGAGGGATATTTGCATTACCAAAGTAATTACATATTAGAAGGGGAATTAAGAAGAAAAGGACAATAACTTTCTGCAGTATTGATTAGTGACAGTTCACTTCTGCTGTCTGTTTCACCCCATTATTCTGGGATAAAATCCTGGTCCACTGTGAATCAGTGGGATTTTGCAAAAAAGTCCTGGAGCTCACCTGGAGTAACTGCCAACTTGCATTGGCTTCCACTCTTCTTGCTGAGGGTGATGAGGCCCTGGTACAGGTTGCCCAGGGAAACTGTGGCTGCCTCATCCCTAGCAGTGTTCAAGGACAGGCTGGACGGGGCGTGGAGCAACCTGCTCTGGTGAAAGGTGTCCCTGTCCTTGATCTTTAAGATCCGTTCCAACCCAATCCATTGTGTTTTTCTTAACACAATGTGAAAAAGCCAGGCTATTGTTTTACATGTACCTGTGAATGACACTAGCTGGTTGAAGTTACCAAATGCATGCATGCTCAGGCACACTTTGCTTTCCTCACCCTCTTTGCCTCCAGATTCTGCAAGAAATTTCCATTATGCACAGCAATACTGTATGTGTGTAACATCTGATTGACACTCATAAGCACGGTATGTAGGTGTCATATCCTGCTCTGGGTATTGGCAACCTCCCCCCAGCAGTGAAATCAGGAGTTCTGTTACTTAAACCACTAAATGATGGTAACAGATCTCTTACATCAACTGGAGGGGAGGAAACCAGCCACATTTTTCTGTCACAGGTTATCTAGAAATGGGGCAAATGCTAACTACCTCTGTTATTTCTGGAGATAATTGAGATTTGTTTCTCTGGGCCAGAGATTTGTTGAAATTGAGCACTGACAGCCCTCCTTTATCAAAGTTCTCACTGTAGCCACTGTGCAAGGAAGGGTTTGTCTGTCGACAGTTGCACTTTATTTTGTATAGTGTCATTCATCTAAGCTGTATCTCCAAATCTTTCGTAGAGTTTAACAATGGATACAGATTTAGAATTATTCCAGAGGAATAATATGAGGAATTGCAAGTTAGCAAGGAAATAAGTTTTCCAAGTTCATGAAAGAGAGAGAGGCGGGAAAAGTGCCTCTGATTCAAAGGGTAAGAAAAAGCTTTTTGACCAAGAGAGGAGATTGTGAACAAGTAAAATGACCACGTGGGGGGAAAAAAATGCAAAATAAATGTAGAGGAAGTATAGATGTTCTGTGAGATATTTGTGCTTGCTTGAGTAATAGGCAGACAGTTGGCTGTATAGTCCTTTGTCCTCTGTTGCAATTTACAGAGGCCAATAGTGTTCCTACAACTTCCTTCTCCCATTAACAGAAAATGGCACTTTAAAACAACAACAACAAATTACAACAGTATAGCTGATTTGGTCAGTTTACTGTGCTTTTGAACTGGGAGGGAAAAAAGATGGCTTACAATAGATGATTACCTCTTTTGGATATCCCAAGAAAGAAAGAAAGCCAATTCTACAATGCTTCTTAAAAGTAATCCACCCATCTCCTAGGTAGATCATGCTAAGTCCCAAGAAGGTGTAATCATTAATCTAGAAGTATTAGAACACACATAAGCCAAAGCCAGAATTGCCACTTCGAGATAACAGCTCAAATATCTGGTAACAGCTCAGCTGAAATATTAAGCTTTACACTGATAAAATGGAATCAGGAGCCATTTAACAGGGGATCCAGCAGACTTTACTTGCTCACATAACCTGTGCCCACCAAGCTCCTCCTAAATTCTGGTGAGCTGTTTTAACACCACTCTTTCCTGAATCTGCTGATTCCTCTGGGAAAAGGGCACATAGTAAGAGGATGTCATAGTGCAGGAATGCAGCTGATGAGAGCACTGCAGTCCAAGCATCTGTTCCAGTTGTGCTAACAAATACTAAAACTCTTGATACAAATAGAGCCTCTTAGGCAAGCAAAGTGTTACCACCCAGCTGCATGGTTTTAGTACATATGATAAGGTCCAGTGATTGTTTCTATGGTAAAAGAGATTAATTTATAAGCTATATGAAATGCAAAGGTATTTAGTGAGTCTTAGAAAGATTAGAAAGAAAGGGGGGAAAAAGTAGGTTTAATGACATTGTTTTCTGAGCTGGAATAACTCATTCTTAAGTTGTCAGAAGCTGGGAGTGCTTAGCATGTGGAAACTATTCTGACCTACTCTGATCAGAGTATCTAGTATACTGACACAAGCTGGAAAAAAATATGCTCCAATACAGTGACATTCCTGTGTGTGCACTTTACAGTGCTCTGCCCAAGATAATACATTCCATTTTAGCTGCCACAAATGCAGGGAACTTCCACTGCAGACAGGGGCTCTTCAAAGTAACTGAGGGCAAAACGTGAGCCAATGGTACCCGTTCTTCTGTATCTGAGGGCAGAGCTTGAACTTGTCCGTTAAAAGGGCAGGAACAAAGTTCTTTATTTCACAGCAGGCTTGGAAATTCCAGTTTAACAAGAATCATCAGCCAGACTCCCTCCAAGCTTCCTGCTTTCATCAGCAAACACCTTTGAAATGGGTGCAGCAGGGAGACTGTCTTATAGGCAAATAGCATGACATCTCTGCAATTGTGCTGAATGAGTCAAAATAGGGATTATCTCAAATGAGCTCCTCCTCCTCTACTTCTTCCTCCACCCATTTATAGGAAGAATAGCAAATAGTATCATCTTGTTTCCTAGATCACTCTAGAAATGGCTTAATACCTTCATGCATCAGATAGGAACAGCTACAGTTGACAGACTCCATTACTCTTGTAGAATGGGAAATATTTTAACTAATGTGTAGTTTTTTTGGGTTGCTGGATGAATTTGGAATGATTAGCTCATTTGGTATTGTTTGATGGATGTTAGAAACCAGTACTTTTTTCTTTTTAATGTCTTCCATTCTATGCTACATAAAAGTAGCCAAAAAACATTTATTCTGGTCTAGAGCATCTTCCAAACTCACCATCAGTGTAAGCAGAAGCAAACCTATTGTCACTGAGCTGCACAAGATTGCAGTTAAAGATGGGGGTTGGGGGTGTCTTTTAGTCCATTGTGATTTTTAGCTGCTCTTTTTTATACTTAGGTTTTCAAAGGTGGAAAGTTAAAAGAATATCAGTAAGGTGGAGTCTAATCAGTATAAAACCCCCACTGTTTTTACTTCCCTGAAAGGGATGAGAAAGTTGAGATCTTTTAATTCTCCCAGTCTGATACACAATAGTCCTATGGTGATCTGAAGTGATGAGTCAGGTTTCCAGTGGAAAAGGTACTGTGTGAAAGGACAATTCGCATACTATTCTGCACAGTTCCTATTGCAGGGAAAGCACATAGCATTCACCTTTAGCTTTGTCACGCTGCTTTTTCTGTTTAGCATGTAATGATTTAAGCATGTGGCTACAAACAGGATTGGTATCCTCTGCAATGTTAGTACTGACCTCTGAAACAGTGCTTGTGGATCCATTCTGCTGTCATGTTGTGAAATTTTGGTGGCTTCAAGGCCAGTGAAATTAATTCAATGCATCTTAAACTGAAGCCAAGATTTTTACTAGTCAGAAATGTAGTTAGTATAGCTACATCTATGCATTTCACTCATCTAAGCTGGATTAGTGTCTTGAACTGGTTCCAAAACTAGAATTATGTTTGTAGTGTAAAAAAGCTTTATCACTCTAACATTGTCAAATGCCTGTCATGCATAAAAGTATTTAATGTTCCTTTAACTTAGAGCAGACCAAGGCTGGCTATAATACACTATTAATCATGCTTGAAGGGCTCCTAGCATGGTTTCAGTGAACCATTTAGGCCAGAGAAATTTTAAAGTTATGCCAAAACTGTAATACTACAAGTACACAGCAACATCTCTGTGGTATGTTAGCACAGTTTCTAAAGACAATTGTTTTCCATGCTGACTAGGAAAGTTATATTAAAATAATCAATACATTTAGGCAAAGTCACAAGCAGTATCTGTCTGGGATTGCCACGATACAGGTGGTGCTCATATATTTATGCATATTAAATAAAGGGTAAATTAAGAAAAGCAGAGGTGAAAAAATCTGGTAGTAGAACTCTAAGACATAATCCCAGACTAAACTGTTCTGGAATGTTTGAAATTTTGTATAAATTTCTCTATCTTATTCCACAGGGTTCCAAAAGGACGTCTGACGCAGAAGTGCAAACAGATCCAGTATCTATCTTACCTGCTGGGAAATCCAAGTAATGAATATGCTTGGCTGCTGAAGGATCAGCAGCTCTCTGAGAGCAACCTTGCAGTAGGGATGACTCATTATTTTCCTTTACATGGCTGTCATCAAATGCCTGAGGCTAAAGCAAACATTGGTGTATCATTTAAGGTGTATCGTTTACAGGATTTGTTCATTAGATGTTAGAAAGCAACTCTAAAGGTCATCAAGCAATGTGCAGTATATTTAAAGAAAGGTCATGTGGATGATTTTAAGTCTATAGAGGGGTGAGTATGTAAGATAAGAAAGTGTCAGTGAATTAAATAAATGGCAGGAAAAAATGCATGTGACACGGGAATGCAGTTTGTGCAGCAAGGCACGAGCAACAAATCCTCAGCTTTAGAGAGCTTTAAAGCAACCAGGAAAAAAAAATCTCCTTTGATAAATGTTATACTTAAATGTAAAAACAACCAAGTCACCTTCTGCGGTTTTCAACAGAGCTGAAATTAGCAAAAAATCTGCAGTATAATAGAATCAGTGGTTATAAAGTCATACTTCATATTGGTTATTAATGTAAATTAAAACGCTAAAATGCAAAGGCTTTATATGATTTGAGACAACTTCTCTCTTGTCTTGGTGAGGTCGGATAACAAATTAAAAACTCTTTCAGGTTCTAATAGGAACACAAGGGGGCACCCGCATCCCCACCGCAGTCCTAACTCCGAGGCTGTACCTACAATCTTGTTATTAATGGTTTTCAGATGGTAGAAAATTTAGGCTTTTCATCAGATATTTGTTGATATCCATACTTGTAATTAATCCTAATAAAAACCAAAATCAAGGCTGTCCAGGCACCTTCCTGCTTCACAAGACTCCTGTAATAACTGTAGTTAATAAATTTTACAGAAAGACAAGATTTCTGTTTATTCAGCCCTGGGCTAACCTGGAAGCGTGGGCCTGACATTTTAATCCACACTAGCACCTGAACGATACAGTACTGTATATTTTGACCTCCTTATGATTAAATAAACAAATACTTATCCTTTCAAAAAAGAATAATTTGCTGCTTTAATTTTAAAAGAAAGTTTGTTATTTACATCCCTGCTTTCTGATGATTGATGTGACATTAAGACAAAAGTCAACACATAAAAGCCCTGCCTGGGAGTGGATAGCTGTCATTCTTTATTTGAACAAAGATTATAACTGGAAATCAAGTGAGAATTCTGTAAGATCTGCGGAATTACATTTCCAACCAGTCACAGGAGACAGAGGCAAAAAAGCCTTGTTTCTCTATGCAAGCATTAGGTGGTATTTTGCACTGGCCTCTGCAAACCTGTGGAACTGGTGGCAGATGACCAAAAACTTGCCACTGCCTCTATGCGCAGAGAGCACAGACAAAAGGTCTTTGAGTTATAGCAGCACTTTCTGTTCTCCTTCCTACTACAATGGCTCTTTCACACCATATAAAGTGATATCAATCAAGAGTGACTGCTTACAGATTTCAAACCTGATTCATAGCAACCTATTTCTACATCTGTGTGGGACTGGTGACTTCTGTACATCCCCATTTATGGGGGCATGAGAGAAGAACTGGGCTTGTTATAGCTAGCTTTGCTCCACAAAAAAAGCGTTGGGCTTTCTCTGTACTACAGGAACATACAGCATGTAAAATTATATACAGTGAGGCAACCACCATGGTTACATGCCAGATATCAGCATAGTGAGTGTTACCAGAAAAGAGGAATAAGCTATCATGCTATTTGCTGACTTCATACTACTGTAATTGCCCCTGTATTCAAATAGTATTTAAGCAATTTGCAAATAAAAGTATGCGCTGGGTAATTAATTATATTATAGATTGCATATATATATATAAAAAATCATATTACAGACAGTGTAGATATTATATTATGGATAGATAAGACCTTCTGTGGAAAAGAACAGCTCTTCCTCGGTCTCCTCTTTAGGAGCAGGTCTGCGTTAATTGAATCCTGTATTCCTGAGGCAGTCGGGTCTGCTGACCATGTGATTTGACCATATCACTTGGCAATGCAGCTAATTTCAGGAATCAGGAAATCCTCTTGGCAGAAAAACAAGAAAAACAGTAAGTTTGGCTGTGGATGCCCCTTATGCCACTGAGCTATTATTGCAGATGAAATAACGGTTAGTATTGGCACTGCCTCCCACATAGAAACTCCCCAATTTATTTGATTCCTCTCTGATAACAGGAGCAACACAAGCTTTGAAGAGGCGAATCAGCTTTCTCAGAAGGCAGCAACACACGAAGCCCCAAGAGGAAGAAAGGTCTTAGGAGATGCATCCACAGTTAAACTGAGCTTCCGCATTCCACATGCCATGTAAGAAACATAGAAGTACAGCTTTTATGTTCAGGCCCGGTAAAGATTAACAAGTCATTTGGAAATCAAAGCTTTGGAAGAGGCTGCAATCCAAGACAAAGGAAAAGAGCAGCCGAAGTAATACATTGCATTTAGACTCTGTTGTCAACAAATAAGCTCTGGTTTTATTCATAGGATCTTTTGAGGGGAACTGAAGCAGATCAGACTGCCTCAAGGATCTTAAGGTGTGTTTCATGAGGCATTTCAGAAGAATTTTAAGAAGCTTGTGCAGTCTCATAAATATAAAAATCCCAGGGAATGGATTAAATAGCTACTTTTTGTGTAAGAAATGCTTCCCTCCCATGGATGTCTCCAGGATGAGCCCTTGGTGGGCGAGCCTGGCTCACTATCCCAGCACGGAAAATGGAGCAGCTCTGCAGCACACTGGGTGCCGTGGGTTTTTATAACCTGAAAGCAAATGATCTCCCATGAAAGCATATCTGAGCTCACTTGTTCTGTCCAGATGTTTAACTGCACTGCAAGAAGGTTTCTGCAGATAACTCCTGGCAGAACTGCCTGCGCTGGCTTTTACACTGCACAGCCCCAGTAGAACAATGTGTTTTCTGGTACTAAACATTCAGCCCATTAATTGTGTGCATAACCCACAGCTAATTACCAGCACTCACAGAACAGGTAATTGCACTTTAGAAGCCATCAGTTATTCGGTGTAAGTTTTGTCTACAGACCTGGCCGAAAAAAAACCCAAAACAACCAAAATCCTGGTGTTTTTTTGATCTGCCCTGTCCACTGCTTGTCTTCTTCAGTCGTGGAGGGTGGGTCTTTGAGGGGGCCCTGCTGGATTCCCTGCCCAAGCCCATCACCATGACCAAGCCCACTACCATGACCAGCCTATCACCATGACCAGGCACATCACCACCACCAGCCCTGTCTACGTTCAGCTGACACATGGCCCGAAGTCTCCTGTCCCTGTCCCCAGGGTGGGCAGGGGGATTGCCACACTTCCCCCCACATTTTAGGGGACAAAGAGAAACTGAGGCAGTGCTGAATATTGGGCCTGGCCCATGTCTGTGCTCAGGGACAGCACGTTTGTGATGGCCACCATGATGCTGCCTGGCTTTTCTCTGGTGGGAATGCTGGGATCTGCTGGCAGCTGCAAAATTGCCACAAAGTGTAAGTACTCACTTCAGGGGCTGCAGAAGAGACCTCACCACATGCATGAAGTGCTCTAAAGGCTGTCAGCAGAGCAGCTGGCTGTTGTGTGTGTGGGCAACATCCCATCTCCATGACCCATGACACCCAGAGGCCCCTGCAACCTCCTCCACCCACCGCTCCTGCCCCAGTCAAAGCTGGGGAGCTGCCAAGGAGTTTCTGTCCCAGCTCCTGCAGAATTTATGCCTGAAAATCTCATAATTACACTCTTGTTCCTGTATAACAGGATCTTCCGAGATTCCTGTCATCTGCCTGTCTGCTGAAAGCATTTGTGCTGTTGAATGAGGTGCATCTATCAATTATGGTGTATTTGAACACCTCTAAAGAGTATCTAGAAAGAACAGACTTTCTCCCTGTTGACCATGCTAGACCTGTATCTATCCTCAGCATGGTGTTAAGCTGGAGCGGTGCGAATCTGATTATGATCTTGCCCCTTGTAAGTACAACATTCTTCACTTTAGGCGATGAGGGGTCAGTCTGCTTGCACTTGAGACCAGGACATGAGGGAGTAACAAAGCTGCTTCCAGGGTTCGTGTGTTTCACATTGCTAGCTCTGCACCCAGATCTTAGAACATGTTTTAAGACTACCTTAATATCTTTTTATATGTAAATGTTTACAGCTGGCTTTGAGGCAACTTATGCCACAAAATCCATGGTTTCACACATAGAAAAGATAGCACAGCAGAAGATAAACAGAAAGGGTTAGTGCACAGATGAGTTGTGGTTGTGGGAACTGAATTTGTGAGGTAAAAGATGGAATAGCTCTAGCTTCAGTATACTCATTTGAGAATAACAGTGAAGAATCTGGATTTGCTATAGACTCCACCTCTTCTGGATAACACACCCAGGTCTTTACTGGCAACTTCAGCAGTTTAGCAGTTCTGAGAACACAAAAACAGGAAATTCTGCAGCAGCTTTGACGGAGGCTGAAGATTAGTATAAATTCCTTAAAGATTGTGTTCTTTGCTGAAAACAAATTATCAAAAGCCTCAAAGAAGAATAAAACCCTTATCAACACTCTTTGCTTTTACTTTACTTAATCATTTCCTATTAAGTTTGTCACCTACTAAACTGCATAGGAAAACAGCTTCCTGCACAGGAAGCATTAGCAATTTGAGTTTAAACCAGAAGGGTATAAAGTCCAAATTCCTTCTTATCACATCCCACTGTAAGCAGGTGATATAGCATTCCACAATACCCCTTCACCTTTACACAGAGTAGGAGTAAGGTCCTTTATGATTATCGTAATGATAAAGACAGACCCTTTACGCAATCTTCAGGACATCTAAAATGTTGTTGAAGTACTCCACAAATTTTAAGGATATTTGTGATTACCTCATTAGAGCTGTTTGGAAAACAGAAAGGAAGTGAGGATTAAGATGCAGAGTTTTCACTTTTTTTACTGTCATCAGTTTCTAATCAATTGGAGAAATAGACTCTTAGTTGTTATAAACTGAAATTGTATTATTGAGTAAATGAATTTGAAGTAACCCAGTACGTTGAGGCATTGTCATCACAGGAAGATTGCTTTTTGCAGCTTTTGAGCACTGGCAGTGGCTGTCATAAGTGCCAGAGAAGAACTGCTTGGGAAAAATTTGCTTGTAAAATTGAGCTTGCCTCTGAAGCAAGCTTTCTTCTGTTTTTTCTTTAACACTGATTCACAGTACTGGAAAAGCATGCAATTATCAACTGCCCTGCTCCTACACAAATAGATTATATAAGCCCTGATAAGCAGAAGACTGATAAAAATAAGAACATATGTCTGTCTGGTAGGACTGAAAATCTTCTATCACTCATTCGCTGCAGAAAGCCCAAATCAAAACACTGCTGTCACGATTCCTCCGCAGGCAGGTTGTCACAGAGCGTTGCATTCAGGGAGCAGCTCCCTTCAAGGGCATAAACAGAGGGCTTGGAAGAAAGCGTGGGATTTTGCCAGCAGCTGGCTTCAGCCTCCACCTCTGTGGGCTGGGAGGGAGCGTGGGGTAACCGGGGAGTAGGCAGCGCTGTAATCCCTGCTACAATGCCGGGCTTGTAAGAGCTTCAAGAGTTTAGCTCGCAGATGTCCTGCCGCCTGCTTCAGATCCTCTAGCTTTTCCTTCTCAAAGCCTTCTCACTCATCCTCTGCGTAGGAGACCATAAATTCCCACCTCTGCATAGCTTGTGCTATTTGTAGTAAATATATGAACATAGGTGCTTGTTGCCACCATTCTGGAGGTGATGCCATACTATGTATGAATGCACACCATGCTTCGTTGCTGAGGAGATCAAGTTCATATAAACATCTAGATAAATAGCTATCTGGTGAGTTCCTAAAGCCTGGTGATTCTTACTGGAAGTACTATGGGAGACTTGCAGAAGTAAACCTGTATTAGCCGTTCTGCTAAAGTATTTTAGAGCCTTGGGTATTTATTTCTGTAAACTAAAATCCCTGGGTGTGACCTGAGGTGACTGAAAGGTGTCCTCTCCCTCAGCTGCCAGCAGAATAGAATAACAAGTAGGTGGAGACAATAAGCACTTAAATGACTGCAGCACAAATTAGCAGGCATCCTCCATCAAATTCAGTAATCAAGGCTAGACAGCTTCAATAGTACCTATTTATTGACACAAAATGTATATCTACATTCAAATCCCAAATCATGGAGTAGAATCTGGTCTTGGGTGTTATGGAAACAATTCCCTGTAGCCAGAGAACCCACTAACAGTGCACACAAGAAGCATTTTGGTGATTGCAGCTAAGTGCTTGCAACTGTGTTAGCAGCACACCCC
>JAVHNF010021892.1:0-10193 GCA_034783455.1 Micropsitta finschii | reverse complement strand
CTGCTATGTTTCAAAGCTCCCTGTGTGCAGAAGAGGCACAGCACCAGCTTTCTGTCGTGGGTCTGCCTGTCAGAAGGCAGGAAGGAGGACTGGAGACAACCAATTATTCCTTTAATGTTTTTCCTTTGCCTGACTGGCAGACCAGAGATTAGGCTTGTTCAGTAATTTCTCCAAGAATGCAAACCTTAATTTGCTGTTTGTTACATGCTTGACTAAAGTCTGAGGTCATTACTTTAAACTCAAACTATTATAAAAACAGGCATCTGTTTTCTTTAGAGAACAGCTCTTCCTGAGAGCAGCAGAGATGCAGACAGTTACCTTTTTAATACACGACTGTGAAAAGCTCACCCCCCCAGCCCAGCCACCTCCCTCCTCCCTGCTTTCATTTGCAGTAAACAGCATAGCCTCTCCTTGCTTTGTGCTATGACTATTCTCCTTTCTGAGCTGCTCTCAGTAGGAGAGGGATAGCGTGGGGTGCTTTACACTGTCTGTTGTGGAGGGAGATCAGGCAAATTCATTGGGTTGGGGGGTTTGGCAACGACATGACAAAGAAATTAAGACATTTTTGGGTCTCATGCAGGGAGGCAGGGGTGTGGTACAGCCAAGGACATGCTCTTGGTTGCAGCTATGGCCCCTCCTGGTGGTGGAAGGCGTACAAAGACTCCTCGGTCTCCCTGTCGTTTTTTGTTGTAACCTCCACGGCTGCTTTCCCTAACGGAAACAGGGCAAGTATCTTTCCATGAGTTGACTGAGCATTTTGATACGGAGTTTGATGCTTTTCTGAAATCATATCCAAGCTTAAAAGCTTAGTAACTATGTATTTTGCCTTCCCTGGCCATATTGACAGCAATCTGAGCCAAATCCTGTGCCAAGGATTCGCACCCCCAAAGAATTGATTGGGGCTTTTGCATTTGCCTAGAAGGAAGAAATCAGTACCATTTTGCCAATAAAGATCAAAAAAAGCCCTTAAGGACGTTCATTAAAATAATTTCTCAGTGATTGTCAGAGCTGTAAGTCATGTATTAGCTCTTTCCTACATTTAGGTCAGAACCATGCTCTGTTTCATGCATTATTCTATATCCAAAAGTAACTAAGAGCAACTGTTTCGATAGGAAGGGATCACACTTTTGCTGTAGGCAAACGTAGCATGCCCTGCTAAGCTCTTAGCTAACTTGATATATAGCCCTGTTCAGGAAAAGGGAATTGTCACTAAATTGTTGCCTTATTTTACCCTTCAGTGGGAATAAAATTGGCCTATAAGAATGAACGATTTTAATACATCTTTATTACAATACACACTCCTAATTGGTATTGATCTTCCCTGTGGTACCCGAAATGCAAGAAATTATTTCAGTGAGATTTGAGCTAACAGAAATGGGAAATAAGAGAAAGATTGACGCTGAAGAAGGTGGCAGGGAGGGGTAGGGACTGGCAGAACATACGTCTTCAGCAGCAAATGAAGAAAATGCTTGTACAAAGCAAGCAAATATAAAACAGTCTGAGACTGAGACTATTTGATGATAAATAGCTTTAATAGAGGAAATATAGAATAAAACATGGAGTAAGGAAAAAAATTAAAAATCTTTAAAGAGGAAGGACATCTTTTCAGTCAGCTAGCTAGGTGAACAAGCTTCAGGAACTGATTTAGTTGGGAATGTAGCTCTTGTCCAGCAAGATCAGATGAGGTGCAACAGCTCCCTTTTGACAGGTCAGAGGCTCAGGAAAGTAGCCAATGCCAAAACACTGCCAAGAAACACCTCTGCAGGTGGCAGTGTCCTACAAAGAGGTAGGATGAAAGGAATTCCTGAGCTTATCTGAAGCACATACATCTTGGGATTTTGTTTAGTTTGTCTTGAATCCCCTTCAGTTTCCGAAGTTCAAATTATCCTAAACTCCATTGTGCCAAACAAGCGGAGACACTCTCCACTAATGCAAATGGTTCTTGACAACCCAAGGGGCTGCATGCAAGGCAATGTTGTTTGCTAATAATAAAGCCCAAAGTGTATTTATCTTGCAACAGAGCACCAGGTAAGTAATTAATTAAAAAGTTGATACATACAGCTTTCTCGAAATGGAGAACAGCATTAGTTCTGAAACACAAGATTTGTAATTTAGTGAAGATATTCAGCATTCTGTGGAAAGCCTGGTTAATCACAGTTTTTCAAAAGTCTAGTCCCATCTTCATAAGCAGAACAGAGTAATAATGAAGCTCTCTGTCACTGTGTCATAATACAGCAAGAAGGGCAAAACTTCATTACACTCTTTTGACTCACCTTCCATCAATGTGAGCGAGGTAAACATAGGGACCCAAAATACTCCATCATTTTACAGATGTGTAATTTAGTTCTTTAGTGGAAAGTGCTTCATTCTTCTTTAGCAAGTGAGAGAGAAAGCACTGGGACAGTATAACCCTCAAACCTGAGCAAATAGGGCTGTATATATTTTTTGACTAAGTGCTATGCAGCCTTGAAATGCATGTCTTGAACAACTTGAAGAAAATTATTCTTTTCTTGTTTAACCTTTTTTGCATGCATTCATCCACATGCTTTGACAATTGTGGACCTACTTGGAAAGAAGACAGCACTCCAGCTTAAATATAATTGCTGAGTTTTGCCTCTGAAACCTTCCTGAATTGAATTTGGGCAGAGCCCAAAGTAATATAGAGTAAATTCAGTTCTCAGCCTTCATTCAGTATTCAACAGCATTAGGACATGTTAGGTCTGAATTATTTCTCCTCTTTGCCAGGTAAACTTCAAAAGCTCTAAACTATTTCTGACTGACATGAGTGTAAGGGGAGGGGAAGCAGTCTTGGCATGCACACTCAAAAAGAAGAAATCATATTTTGCAGAGTTCAGAATTACAGAACTCATTTTTTTGTAATGTGAACAAGCTACACTCAGTGAAGGTGCTTTTTCAGGACCTAATTTTCATTTTCAAGGAAACTTTAACACTACCTTGGGATGTTATCTAGTCTCTAACACTATTAGAGCATCTCCTTTTTCTTTTTTATTTTGTCCGTTTTTTGGTTTTTTTTTTTTCATTTTAATCACTGCAGTTCCTGGCTGTGCAATTCCTTGTTTTGGGGCGCTGACATCCAGCCAACAGAGGGAGCACTAATTTAATTAGCAAACCCAATTTCCAGCACTGCCAACGCTGATGCTGGCTGCACAGATAACGAGGTTATTATGGAAAAGCTATGCAAGCCTGTTCCCCCATGAACTAGAGGAGGACAAAACGATTGCCAATGGTACAAAAAAGGAAATTTAGTGAGGAATCATTTTTCAAGCCATTATGTGGATCTGACAAAAAAAGAAGTGGGGAGGGGAGGCTGGGGGGAACAAAAATGGGAAGCATTACCCATTAAAACAAAAGGCACCTCCCAGGGCGCAGCCCAGTCCTGGGGTTCAGCTGCTACCCATGAAAAAACAGAACCCCTGAGCCAGTGCAACCTTGTACTGAATGTGGGATCATCTGTCACCTCATTTATTAGAACTGGTTAAAAAAGATGAAATTCTTTGCAAAGAGTCCTGTTGGTGAATTCTGGGGTTTTGGTGGTTTTTTTTTCTGCAAAGACTTAATTGTATATCTTACTTATCTGATCTACAGATCTGCCACTCTCTGTCTACATGGTAATATGGCAGCATGCTGTGAGCTGGCAAACCAAACCAAGACAAATAAAGTTTTGTATTCTTCTTTACTTTCTTTTTTTTTTTTTTCTTGAAAACATCTATGGCACCTTTTTGACATGAAGCTGTGCTCAAAGATTTGACCTGTCTTAGTATTTTTTCCATGTTCAGGGTTTATTTGTCTGCATCTTTAAACTCAGGTTTATTATTTCTATAGCTCCGAAGAAGAAACTAAATACATCAAATCTGTACTTAAATATATATATATACACATATATATATATACACACATGTATGTGTATATATATCTCCTAAGAACTGTGGTTGCATGAAATTGGGAACTTTTAACAAGTTGAATTCTCTGGTCCTGAATCCTACTGTGGAAATGAATAGGGAAACTTTTCACAGTGGACCTCCAACATGGCAGGGAGAGAAACGCATTTATGTCAAAAGAGCCCTGCAGACACTCATTGCTGCTTGCCTGGCTTTTTTTGTGGTGCAAGCCACTTCACAAAATAACCCAAGTAGGAGAATAAAGTCCTGAAATAATAAGACAATTGCAAATGGCCAACCCTGAGGAAGAGTTAGGTTTTATTTGGATTTTCAAACTTTCAGAAATCCTTCCCTCTTGCTCATAAAAGGCTTATATCTCTGGTTTCTCTAGTGTAGCTTTTTTAGTCTTTCCTGGCTGTAAAGGTTGGTAGAGCCCTTAAAAATACCTGGAAAACATAAAATAAGAAGGAAAAATGAGGAAGATGCTAACAGAGGCTTTGGTAATGTAGGAAACAACACTTAAGAACAACTAAAGAGAAAGCCGTGGATGAATTAAAAATATAGTCATCACATTTATTTTTTATTCCCTTTTATTATTTACCTCTTGAAATCAATTCCCATGTTTGGTTCTGTTGTCTGATCCAACTTATAGTTTCTCTGGCTTGATTGTATAGAAATATGCTCAAAGGCCAGATGTGTACAACTCTGGAAAGTTTCCTTTCACACAAGTTTATCTCTCTATTTGGAGGCCAAGGACACAGGAAATGCAGGATATATCCAAGCTCACTTTATCACCAAAGGATTTCTAAGAACTGCACACACAAACAAGTATTGGCTGAATTCTTGACTGACAGGCTAGAGCTGCGATTTGATATCGGTGTATCCAGTTTCCTGCTGATAAACCTGAGCTCTAATGTAGGGCCTTGAAACATCAATACAGGTTTACTTAAAAAAAAAGTATTTATTTATTTATTTTTAAAATCTTTTCTTATTCCATTTCTCACTTTGCCTCTATTCCATAACAGCTTTGGACAGCAACATATATGAATGACCAAGCTGTGGCTGCCGTTTATGTATATCTTCTTCCACCTTTCCCAGAAGGGATTTTTCATCATACTCTCTGGGTTGCATGTTCAGTTTGAAATAGCTAAATGTAATCCACGCATTTTTGTGAGTCTATAAAGATGTAAGTAGAAATTTGTACTCCCAAGAAAAAGAAAAAAAGGGGGGGATAAGGGAAAGAAGAGGATTGGTGGGTGGAAAAGGTTGTTTGTAAGGTGCTTTTTATATTCCTGGATCTGAGCATACTTGGCGGGATAAAATTGCAGATCAGTTTAGAGGTCTGCACATGGAGCACTGGTTGCTGAGGGTGTCTACTCCATTGTGCTGTACTTAGGCAATGGTCAAAGGCAAGGAAGGTCAAGGTTATGTACCTGGGTTTTCAGCTTTATTCATCAACCAGACAGAAAGTAAAACCACCAGAAACTGAGGCTAGACTCAAATAAGCACTGCTGCTACAGTGTGGGCAAATGTGAAAAGCCACCCTTATCTCTCCTTTCCTACTGCCAAACTCTTGGTACTTTCTTTGTAGGAAAGCAAATGGATGGAAGTGCAAAGCTCAGGAGTGCTAAGAAAGTCCTCAAAAAATCCCGTCATAGCCTGCAAGCAGTTCAGATTCAGAAAAGCCTCTTATTTGAAAAGGTTGTACTCTTACATGGAAATCATTTGATATCTTCAAATTTTAAGAACACAGGCATCTTATGAATACAATAACATCAATCTGTCATGTAGGAAGCAGTGCATTCCCTAGAGCACACACCAGCTAACTTCTTCATGTGACAGAAAATGTGAAGTATCCCAGACCTTCGCTCAAGGGACTAGCTCCTTGCTGAGCATGGACTTTCCAAGCTGCTTTCAGCTTGCATTGTTGCAATCATATCTAACAGGCCTTGTGATTTTTCCTTCTGTAAGGCTGCCTCCTGAAACCTCTTTGTACAACATAAATGACTGGTGTGTGGGGTTAGCACTCACATATACTGTTTTGTTCTTTGCCACCTCATTGAACTCTGTTATTTCAATGGGCAGACAGCAGAAGAAATTTTTTGATCAAACTGAAAATCCTTGCATTTAAGTGGAACCTGTTTTGTGAAAGCTGAGGGAATAGGCTGAGGAGATAATACACCCACTCCATCTAATCTTGACACTAGATCATACAAAAGTACAATTGAATAAAACTGCATGATTTTCTGCTAGTTTCTGGAGGTTTTGAGATCATGGGTCTTGGTATTTGCTTTGGCACTCTGGCTGTCACTAGCATAGTTGTGTAATTATTGTACATATTATTGATTTTGAAAGATTCATATTCTCTGGTGGTTTTTTTGTATTGATTGGTAAGGGGTGATTTTATTGAAGGCAGAACAAGTATCTCAAGATGTTGAAGAAATGTGAAAATTAATGTCACTATGGGTACAGGAAGCCTACTGGGTCCTTTGTGATAAAGTTGTAGACAGTAATAGCTTGGAGAGAGGAAACTTTCCTTCCAGACTGTGAAGGTAACAAGTAAATCAGCTAATGATTTCAGGCAATTAGTGAAAGCTTTGAAGCTTCAAGTAGAAATATTGGAGTAGAAATATTATGAAAGGTGCACTGACTCTTCTTTCTTTTGCTTGCTTGATTTTTAACTTGATGAGCCCAAAATATGTTCAGGTTAACAAAATTCTGCCCTTGGAACATACATTTTGTACAATGCAAAGTCAAAATTCCTAA
Source organism: Micropsitta finschii (assembly GCA_034783455.1). Classification (NCBI taxonomy): domain Eukaryota; kingdom Metazoa; phylum Chordata; class Aves; order Psittaciformes; family Psittacidae; genus Micropsitta; species Micropsitta finschii. The sequence continues at coordinate 3,528 of JAVHNF010021892.1, read as the reverse complement.
TGGTACTGTAGAAATGAGGTGTTCAGTCTAGCTGCCTGTAAGTTTAATTCCATTTCGCAGGTGATTACTGATAGTCTGCTCTCTGGTTCCTGAGACAGAAATAGTCACCCATTCATTTAGCGTATAATAATATGCAAAGTCTGTATTTGTTGTTATTCAGAACTTGCTTTGAACTGTTAAATGGTCAACAGTAACCATGTAATTGAAAGGTTGTATCTTCCCTGTGATTCTCTTTTTAAAGGGAAAGAAATCCTTTGGTTTTACCTCAGTGATGTTGCTTGTGAAACATTCAGCTAAAGGTGTGAGCTGTGAAATTCCATCGCCTGCTGAGGACAAACAGTCAACAAACACTGCAACCACGAAGCCTTTTTCAGACATGTGTGAAACAAAGCCTCTCCAGCTGTCAAGGGGATGTGCTCAGTGATTAAAATCAGTTGAAATAAGAGAGTTAATTCATTTCATTTGTGGTAGTCCTACCAGTGGAGCTTGGCATCATGCAATGATGCAAAAAGAAACCAGCAACACAAGAAAAATTGTGTCTGAAAAGGATTTGTGTCTTCAGGCAAGCTCCTTGCCGAAAAATGAAAGCAGGCATGTACCGTTTGTAATGGTCCAGAGAGACCCTTTTGATGAATGAATAATGGGGCAACATCAAAAGCAGATTCCTGGGAAATTATGGAACACTTGATGCAGTTTTCTCTATTTTAGAGATTTCATGATATTCATGAGAAATTTTGTACAAGAAGTGAGTTGACACCATATTCATAACTCAGCAGCAATGAGCAATGTTCTGAACAAACACACTGAAGCTAGTGGGCGCTCAGCTTGTTATCAAACTTGCTCACTGGCAGATCAGAATTACAGAATAGTTTGAACTTCTCTGCTGGAAGGGACATTCAAAGATCACGTAGTCCAACCTCCTGCCATGGGCAGGGACATCTTTCACCAGGTTAGGTTGCTCAAAGCCTGGATTTGAACACTTTCGGGGATGGGGCATCCACAACCTCTCTGGACAACCAGTTCCCGTGTCTCACAGTCCACATCATAAAAACATTTCTTCCCTATATCTAATCTATGTGTACTCTATTTCAGTTAAAAACTGTTGCCCTTTGTGCTGTTGCTACAAGTCCTGGCCAAAATTTTTCTCCATGCTTTCTATAAGCCCCTGTTTATATTGAAAGGCTGCTATAAGGTCTCCCCAGAGACTTTTCTTCAGGCTGAACAACCCCAAGTCTCTCAGCCTGCCCTCATAAGAGACATGTTTCAGCCCTCTGATTATTTTCATGGTCCTCTTCTAGACTCATTCTAGCAAATTTGTGCCTGTTTCGTGTTAGGGACCCAAGAGCTGAACACAGTAGGCCAGGTAGGGTCTCATAAGAGCAGAGTAGCAGGGAAGAATCACTTCCTTCTACCTTCTGGCCATGCTTCTTTTGATACAAACCAAGGTACAGTTAGATTTCCAGGCTGCAAGCACACACTGCTGGCTCATACCAGCAGCATGAATAATGGAGAAGGTGTCGTGAAGCTGTGATTCTTTTTTTCTGAACTTCAAATAGGCACATTCCCTGAAATTATTTTCTCTGATATTTTATTTTATTCTCTCCCTCTAATCTTGCTTCTTTTTTTCCTCATCTTTTTTCCTCTCCATTCATTGCATCTCCAGCAACTTGGTTACCTTTAAAAAATGGAGTCTCATGTCTTCTGTTTCTAAGCAGCGTTTTGTGGTTGTAAAGAAAACATTTTCCTGCAACAGAAAGGTGACACATACTGGCAGACAGAGCTGCAGATATCCACAGATACAGCTGTTGCTCATCCTAGTGACTTGATGAGCTATCCCAGGTGATAGCCTTGGGGTTATGTATCACTGGGGCTCATTGTCATGACGATGACTTTATCACAATGGTGCCATTCTTCTCCTTGTCGTTTTTCTCATTCACGATATGGGGGAAACATGGTTAACCTAAGGCTAGAGATAAACCACAAGTACTGCCATAGAGATTAAAGGTTAACACCTTTCTGCAAATGGGCAGTCCCTTGATGTTAACTGTAGTTTTAGCTGTGTTTGGGACTTGATGGCTTGGTAATAGTGGCAGTGAAATTCCCTGGGAGTCCATCACCAAATTCTTGAGACTTATTGGAAGATGCTCAGTCACCCATGCAACCATTGAGCTACGACAACTCAACTCATCTAGCAAAGTCACAAAGAGTGAATATAACATGGCATGCAGTAGGTCCCAGCAGGACCCTTCAGCTTTTGAAGTGCTTCTGAAAAGCCAAGTCAATCTTATCTGTCCACAGGTAGATGTGCCTTGTCACACATGAAGCTTCTTATCCTTTTCTTTGGAGTACGCTAGGTAGGCCTTAGAAATGGTCTTTGAAAAGTGCCCAGGATGTGGTGACTATCCCAAAGGCAGTATCTCAGATTCAGTGACTCAGATGAATTCACCTGATTTTCTTCTCCTTTCTGGCAAAAACATGAACCAAAATAAAACAGTAAGGAAAAGTATTATGAAAAACCCAAATTAAATGTCTCTGAAAGACAGTATGAAAGTATGGAAAAAGAAATAAGAACACACCAAAGATGAAGCTGGATACAAAACCAGTCAAGTGGAGTCATGTTTTATTAAGATATTTCACCCACCTTAATAAAATTTGGTTTCTAGAAGCAAATGAATAGCTCTGGCCAAAGGTTTCTGCTTTGCACCTGTAAGTGCACTGGCATTCACAAGTTCATTTGCATGGGTTAGCTGGCAACGCTCATGCTTATGATTAAATCTTAGCTGTAAAACCCCTACCATTATAGTACACTATAGCTCGTAATTGTGCCCAGATGCATGTGTCAAGAGCAGCCTCAGACATGTCCATGTGCTTTTCATTCTTTTATTGATTCCCTTGCACCTAAAAAGTCACAGCTGCTTCCATTTCAGAAGATGTACTATAGTTCTTCTTTTAAAACAGTATGACACAGTTCAGTAGCTGGAATGTGCCACAGAGCTGGGACTGATAGATAGCTTGTTTTTAATTTTCTCCACAGGAAAGAGTAATGTGTAACTTCTCAGTAGAGTAACTGTCACAAAGAAAGAGGATAGAATAAAAGGCATATTTTGGTTCATGTCAAGATAAAACTGAACAAAAAAAAAATCTTTTTCACAGTTCTGTCTTTATAACTCTGAAGCTGAATTATATCGAGATTTTTGGTTTGAATAAGAAATCGGCCTCAGACACTCATTGGAGATATTGAGACAATTGAAACTTTCCAAGACTTTCAGTGTGTTGGTTTCTAGTATTTTGATTCAAACAGATCTCTAATTAAAACTGTATTAAATTCCTGTAAAGAAACCAATATCAGCAGAGAGTGCTGATGCAAGCATAAGGAAGAACAGTTAATTGGGGGAAAACTTAATTGCACTTCTAAGTTTCGCAAACTGCCTTTCACAAATACGTGGGTAGCAATCAGAGCTGAGAATATTGTCTCTCCCATGAGTGGAGAGAGGATTTTGCTCCCTGCTTCAAACACAATTTAGCATG
>JAVHNF010021864.1:0-13922 GCA_034783455.1 Micropsitta finschii | reverse complement strand
GAGAGCTGGGTGTACTAATGTGACTCAATTGTGTCTTTTTTAAGCACGTTGGGGAGAGAGTGGGAGGAGAGGGAAGGGGATGAGGAGAGGAGGAGAGAGGTGGGGGGATAAAAGCCACTTGAGCTGGAGTGTCTGGTTGTGCTGCAAGGCAGACCAGAGAGAAAACTGGCCTGGAGGTCACAAGGTGACAATAGCTTTATTAAAAGAACGAAGAGAAGGAATTAATTCAGTGCTGAGCCTGTGTTGGGGTTTAGCTGACCTGGTTAGGGAGTGAGCAGAAGCAGCTCCTCTGCTTGCATCCATTGCATCCGTCTTGTTGCCTTCTGCTCCCTGCAAGTCACTCCAACACCAGCGACCCAACTGTGTGGTAACCTTGGGTTGTTGTCATCTCAGCCACCGAGGAGAGATCTTTCCACACATTAATGGCATTTGATTTACTACAAGTTCACGTTAGATCTCGGTGTTGATTGCTGAAGTCACTTCAAGTTAATTACAGTGTTAATTACCAGCTAATAACTTGATTGCTAATAGCTGTAACAGAATTTTGGCAAGAGTTGTCAGGAGGGGCTGATCAGAAGGTCTCTTGGGTAGGATCCTCGTTACAGAAATGGATACACTGAAGGCAAATGATTCCAATCTTTTTTCTTTGATGAACAGTAAATTATTCTAATATCCTTTACTATTGTATTCGCTTGTTATCTGTGGGTAATTACATGTGAAAAGCTGCAAAGCTGCCTCGGTTGCAGATAGGACACCAGAGCAATTGTGCTGTCTTGATTTTTGATGCTAATAGATTGTTTTCGCATAGACTGTTTTTTCAGCCTTCATCTTCACTTTCCTTCCCCGAGGCACGCAGCATTCCCTGTGTTAGCCATTCCCAACCCTTCGGCACTAACACACCTGTCCACATTTCATTCCAAGGGCCCTGCATCCTCATTTTGGAGGTTCCCAGGCCAGGATTCGTGCAAGTGTGTCTTGTGAAGAGTCACAGTTGATTCCTCTGCCTCTTATGGGAATGTCTCAGGAGTGACTCTGCCAGCTGGAATGTGATGTGATCTTTTGCCTGTGGCAGCAAAGAATGTTTCTGTCCCTGTCACCCAGCAAGCAGCATCCCCTGTAATTTCTCAAGCATCCTTGCTTACCCATCAAATTCCTGCTCTTTGGGGAGCAGCCTGGGCTAACTGCTTAAAAGCTGTGCCTGCGCACTGAGCGGCCAAGAGCCCCACTTAATCCGGATGGGAATTAGCAGGCAGCAGTCGAAACTGGGGACATGAAGCCTCGGAGACCAGCAGAGGTTATCAGGAAACAAAGGAACACAGCAGCGTGTCGTCCCGCAGCGCAGCGCAACCCCCGCAATCCAAGGCGCAAGCAGGGCTCGGGGAGAGATTTAAATGCCGGCTTGGTTCAGAGCGTGTGTCCCCATCAGCTGCAGCCAGAGCGGGGACAAACCCAGGGCCCCTGCAGAGCTCTTTGGCTTGCTCGGCTCCACACCGCACCCCACACCCCTCAACAGTGCGTGATGGTTGCAAATGCCCCCAGGATGGTTGCAGCCGGCAGCACCAGGGCTTTCACACCCTTACAGCTCCCAGACCAAAACACAAACAGGCTGGAAACATGTGAGCAACAGCTTTTATCACCTCCAAACAGCCGATTGACGGGAGGTTTGCAGGGACCGAAGACAGGCTTCTGCCTCGCAGCAGGCAGCTTCTTCTCGCTAACACCCCTCCTGCTGAGCAGAAGATAAAGCCAGCAGCAGCTCCTCTGGCTGGGGAAGAGGGCAGAGGCGCTCAGGAAGAAAACATGGCATAAGTTCAGCGACAAGAATCCTATGTACAAGCACCTCAGAAAAACCGGAGCTGCAGCTAAATCACTCCTGCAGCATTACAAGGTCTTGGATTTGTTTCCTGCTTCTGCTGTGAGCTGCCTGTGGGATGCGGGTTAAGGTGCTGCGACACCCTCTGCCCTTTACTCTCACCCATTTGCAACTCATACTCAGCTTCCACATCCCACTGCCCTGGTTGCCTTCTGCTGCGCTCCCAAGCCCTGGGAATACTGTGTCTCCAAGGCGGCCGCTGGCTCTCATTCCATATGTGTATCAGCCATATGAGCCTCCTGTGCTCTCCCACTGCAGAAATATTCTGCAATAAGCAACATCACTGGACCAGAGCTCTCTGCTATGGATATGTGGCAGAGGACTGACTCCACTGTAGACCACAGACTGCAGTGGTATAATCAGCAACATCACCTCCTTGTATCGTATCGTGTATCTCACATCACAGAATCAACCCAGCCCATGAGCTATAGATTTTACAGCTGAGCTTTACAAGGGCACCAGGCAGGGTTGTACCACACTGCCAAACTCCCTGTGCACCAAGAAGGGGTCAGGATTTATGTTTGCCCTGCAGCCAGCACCCCTCAATCCCCCCTGCTGAACAGAGCAGGGCAGAGCTCTCCTGAAGCAGCTCCTTGGCTCGGGAAAGCCGCTTCAAACCTCATCAGAGGTGTACACACCAACATCATGGGGGAAGAGAAGGATCGGAAGGAGGCAGAGGAAAAACAATCTTTGCATCACTGCAAAGTCTGATAGGATTTGGTTTCTTTTCCCTGAGCAAAATATAGGACTGAGAGCATCAGTGTGAAAGCTGATTTAATGGAGAGCATGGCCAAACCTGAGCAGGAACCTGATGCAGCTGCTCTAGAGAAACATATCCCTGCCTGGCTCGGGAATAGGCTGGGATAGGGGCAAAAGCCATCTCAGGTGCATGAGGGTTCCCTCACCTGAGCCTGGCAGCTCAGACCCTCTGTAGCCCATGACCTGCTCTGCGTGCCTTTAGGAGCTGCAGGTTTCAATACCCCCTTTCTCTAGAACTCACCCAGTACTTATTTGCCTGTGCTGAAGTACAAGCAGTGCTTCAGTGATTCGCTTGAACCCTGTTAATTCATCAAAGGAGCTGGCAAGCCCAGGAGGGAGCTTTTCTGTGCCTGATCGGTCACATTTGCTGGGCTAAGGAAAGGGATTGTGCGAGGAGGCAGGTAATTCCCTGCCAGAAGCAAGAAGGAAGGATGGGAATTCATAGCCAAGTCACCTCGATGAGGCGATGAGGCGCAACCCCTGTGTGTCAGAGCATGCTGCTTCTCATTTACCCTCAACCTCATTCATGCTGGGCTTTGATTTATCCAGAACCAGATCTGAACAGAACAGATAACACAAGGCTTGGGATCAGCCCCTGGACACAGAAATAATTCCACAGGTTGCTGTCGTCGGAATGTATAGTCAAATAATGATCTGTAAATCAATAAGCCCCTTACTATTATATGCCACAAACTTAATATGAATTCGTTGCAGTTTGTAAATGCCACGTAGAGAAAACTAATCCGCAGTCTGATCCAGGTTTTTGTAAGAATTCAGCTCCCATCACACACTCAAAATATTGAGCTTTCCTGGAAATGAGGTGCAGTGGCAGGTCCTGACACCTGAAAACGCTTCCTGTCAGGCTGCTGCAGTATTTCAGCTCAGCTCACTGAATAGATGCAGCTGTAATCACCCTGCAGTGAATGATGCTTAAAATTGCAGTTCTCAGAATGCAGAGGGGGGAGTGGAGCTGGTAGTAGGTGACAGTATTTGAATGTCATTTAAAGTTCATTTTCATTACTTTAATTGTCACTGTAAAAATCTCCCCATTCAGGCCTGATTATGCTCTAAGAGAAATCAGAACTTAAATCCCAATCAGACCTGGAAGTGGTGTTTGACACAGACAGCGGTGTCTGAGCTGTGATTAAGTCACGGGATTAGTGAGCCCTGAAAACCTACCAGGAGATAGGAACCAGATGATCTTTAAGGTCCCTTCCAACCCAAACCATTCCACGATTCCATGACTTTGGAGAGTGCAGGATGAATATTGAATAATGCACATGGCCAAAGGCATCACTCTTAGATGAGGTTTTCCCTGTCATTGCTTTGTGTTGACCCCAGGAGTTGGGATGGTGAGGCTGAGGTCCCACTTTTTGAGGTCTTTTTCCTGCTGCTCTCTCTATTTCTCTCTTTATCCCACCAAAAAGGTACAGGAGGGAGGGTTTTAGGAGCATATAAAGTCAGTGGGCATGAGGAGCTTGAGCATCCTCACTAGACCAAGGAAGGGCTGACCCATGCCCTGGACTTTAGCAAGTGTTTAAGGCAAAGGGCTTTATTCATTGAGCTCCCAGGGAGCAATAGGCACAGTACGATCCCAATCCTTTAATGTGAACAATTAAGGAGGGGGAAAAAAAACGATGCTTCATAAGCTGCCTGAAAAGTGTAACCTTCTTCCAGACAAGCCAATCTGTAAAAAGCTAGAGCCAGTGGCTCTAACTTAAGGCAAATAACTTAAGGAGCATGCCTGAAAAAACAATGCTTTTAAGAACATCAGGGGTTGGGTTTTGGTTTTTTGTCTAATGGAGAAACATTGACTCTGTGGGGAAATAAATGTAATAAACTAAGTCAAATCTCCACAAACATTTGTTTTCTTAACTCTGTAAAATCAATATACATGTTGCAATTATGTCCTCCAATGAATCCCCCAAACTTCTGATTCTCTTTCAAGGCTTCCTGCTTGACTGAAGTTCATTACATCTCCTTTAGTTCATCTAGATAAATTTGGGTGGATTTTTGCATTTCCAAGCTCAAATTATGTTTTTTTTCTTGACAGATTTCATTTCTCTTTTGCTTCCATTGTAGAGGAAGAAGAGTCCTTTCCTTCAGCTCTAATCTAATCAAATTAAATGTAATTTAATTGCTCTGTAAGCTTATCTTTGTTAGGAATCCCAGCAACAAATAAATCAGAATAAAATCAATGCAAATTCTCTGCCTGTCATGAGTTTTCCTTATGTTTCAGCTAAAATATCCCAGTTTGGGTTTCAGCAGGTTGGCCAAGCTTGACTCTGGTCTATAATAACTGGGGCAGTTTCTTCTCCCTGATGAAAGCTGTCTCTTGATTTCAGAGCTGGCTGGACCAGACCTGGGGAGCATCCCAAAGCCTCCTCAGCCATGGACACTGGGCGGGTTTGCCCCATCCGCTGTTCACAAAGTACGTAAATGGATTTGGGCAGCTATCGCCCAAGAGTATCCAGCTACTTCTCTTCAGTTTTTAATGAAGAAGAAACATTGTGAGTTCATTCAAATTCATTCAAAGAAACAGAAGATACCTTGACAGCTTCTTTGAATCAACAAAAAAGCCTTTTCTGAGCAGCTCCACCACCAGTCCTGGTTTCTGCAGCAGAGGACTACACACCTCCGATAGCCTCTCCGTCAAAAGAAAACGTTGGCAAAAAGCTTTCCTCTTGGGTGGAAAGCAAACCATTGAAAGAGCAGTGGACTGGTACCTTGTGGATGCTTACTGTCTGTGCCTTGATCTGGGCAGACAGAGGCCCCCCTCCTCGCTCTGCTCCCATCACTAACACTGCTGTGACAGGCCCTTAAAGACTCATCATCTAGAGCAAATATTTTGCTCCCGTTTCCAAATGACCCGGGTTTCCTCGAAAAGGCTCCAGAGGAGGTTAAACCTGCAATTACACATGCGACTCTCAGGAGCTGGCTCCTTCTTTTCCTTCTTCCTACACAATAAATTACCCACACGGTTTCCCTTCCCTGCAATCATGACCTCCAGTTTTCACGTCTGCACGCAGACAATGCTGTGAGGCAGATTAGATCCATCAAAGGAGCAAAAACATTAGGAGCAAGAAGTGGAGTGTGTCAGAGAAGCAAACAACTCCTCTGAAACATGGTGGGGGTATAAGTACCCTCTGGCCACATACCCTGTAATGGGCATGGAGATTTTACTTCTTAAAATGAAATCTTTCCTTTGTACACCATGCCTTTATTCAGGCTTTTTCTCTTTTACTCTTTTATTCCTATTGTTTTTAAGCTAAGACTCTCCAGTGCTCATTTTACCCAGAGAACACCTTGGAAATGCTGCTTTTCAAACCAGCTCATCAGAGCACAGCCTCACCAGCACTATGCTAGGTTACCAGCCTAAGCAGCGTACTGTCATTTATTTGGGGACCTTGCAGGATGCTCAGGAGCTTGAAAGGACCCCAACACACCTCATTGATAGAGTTTTGATCCTTAATTAGATGCATCAGGCACAGTTACTGCTGGCTGGTTTAGGAGCAGGACAGAGTATTTATCATCAGAGGTAATAGAAGTCAGGTTGTGATGGATGCTGGCGTAACAGTGGGATTTTCCTTGTGTCCTCCCTGGCAATCAGAGGAGGCGATACCTGGTTCTTCCCATGACAAGAAATTCACTGCTCACAGAGCAACATAAACCCACAATGGCGTAGGGGATTTCTGACCACTGTGTTCAAGGGAAGGCAGGTAGGAGGGGACAAGACAAATTGCATTAAAATTAACACATCGCAGCCTGGCAGGCATGTGGACACCAATAATTATCTTATTTAACAGGAGCCCCCTTAAGCACAGAGAAGCCAATGTGCCGTACAGCCAACTAATGGCTCCTTCGTAGGATTCAGTTGGTTCAGAGAGTTCATAATGTCCTTGTGTCATGGCAGCTTAGCTCAAGAATATGGATCTTCTACTTAAGGAGACACAGCCATACATCAAAGTGTTTAACAGCCTTAGGTCAGCAGCCTTCTGTTTGGGTAGGTCTGGGAAGGAAGCCAAAGAAAACCACTCCTTTCTTTACAGGACTTTGAGAAGTGTTTAGGAAACTGTTCAAATAACAAAAGATCTTAACCTCTGGGCTTTTTCCATCACAACCTTGAGACCCTCAAGGCCCAGCACTGACATCCACCGGCTGAACAGGGGTGCTTGACACTGATGGAGACAGACAGAGTGGCTGGGAGGGCACAGACCAGCAGTAAAGCCATGCAGCTCAGTGGAGGAGACGGACAAGGCAGCGAGAGCTTGGTTAGAGCTGTGACAGAGAACATGGAAGAAGGACACTTGGCTGAACCCAACACAAAGCTCCAGCAGCGCTCCAAGGATCAGTCCCTGAAGAGTGGTGGTGAGGGCAAGAGTGCCCAGGCTTGCACCCATGATTTCGAAGACCATTCTCCACCAGAATCTCCCTGTACTGAGTTCCCTCGTGCATGGGAAATTTCTGTTTCATTTACAGTTCTGCACATTGAAAAGAAATAGATGGAAAACATAGAACCTTGGCAAGATATGAGACACAGGCACAGGTTGCCCAGTGAAACTGCGGCTGCCCCATCCCTGGCAGTGTTCAAGGCCAGGCTGGATGGGGCTTGGAGCAAGCTGCTCAATGGAAGGTGTTCCTGCCTGTGGCAGGGGTTAGAACTGGATGAGCTTTAAGGACCCTTCAACCCAAACCAGTCTGGGATTCTGTGATATTTTCATTTCAGTAGCTGACAAAACATACCCGTTAGTCGGTATTTAGGGAACAACCTCTGGCCCTCACCCAGCTAAGCATCTCATCAGACATCTCTGAACAGCACCCCAACACAACTGAGCTACAGGCGAACTGTGACAGTGCTCCCAATCCCCAGCCATCACACGCAACCACCGCTCGAAGCTCTTTGCAAAAGTTATGGGATCCCCTGCTATAAGAAGTGCAGGTTGTTACTGTTGTGTCCTGCTTCCGCACAGCCAGAGGCCAAAACAGATGGAAGACAAAATCCAGAGATGATTTACAAATGACAGCAAAGAAAAAGATACAAAAAAAAAGAACTGTTATGAAAACCAGAAAATGTTTCATACTCGTTTTGTGGGGTTTGTGCCATCTCCTCCAGGGATTGCTGGATTTTCCCCTGTAATTAGCAGCATGCTGTGATCGCCTTGTTTTGAGAAGCCAAGTGTCTCCCTTGGATGCACACATGGGCTTTCCCCTCCTGTCTTTTCTTCACGTTTTATTTCTCACCAAGTAATTAAATCAGAACTGGCAGATGGCAAAACTCTTTGAGGCACCAAACCCTCGCTCAGCAAGAAGGCAGAGGTACAGGGTGAATGCTCACCAGGCTGGGGAGCACCCGAGGTGTCCCTCATCACCAAAGCATCACTTTGGAAATAACAACCTGTGGCCAGCTCCTACAAGCAGAAGGAGCTTTAGCCATTTACAGTGCTGGCCAGAGTTGCTTCTTCAATTTGCCAGCCAGGTTTTGCTTCTTATTTATTGCAATTTTTTGCAATTCGACTTAAATTTAATAACCACCAGTAGGAAAACTGGTGAATATTTTCTCCTGCTTAGAGAGAAAACCCTCTCCCCTGTGCTATGGTGTCCCTTTCTTTAGCCAGGCAGGGGACATTAATGCTGAAGGAAATGCTGAGAAGCCCATCCATCCCCTCCAACCCTGCTTTGGGGTTATCTGCTCTCTGTAAACTGGCAGCAGCTCCTGTCTTCCACCCTGATGGTGCCTGTGATGGAGAAATGCAACGTCCAAAGGCGGGTCCATGAATAAAACATGAAGCAGAAAGTAAATCCTTTCTGGCACCTGGTTACTTCTCTTCCGAGTGCAATATACAGGGCTGCTAATTGCTTGATTTACTGTAGCAGTCACTCTGCCAACAGCAATAAATAATATTAATTAATATAAGGTAACCCACTGACAGAGAGGCTCATAATTACCAGGAAACTAGAGAGATGGGCCTTTTGTGGTACTGTTAGAGGAGAGAAGAGCACAATTTCCTCTTCTCTATTTAGTTATCTATCATCCTTTATTTGTTTGCCTTAAGCACTATGTGTAAAGATCTTGGGTCCAATTTCTGTTTGTTTTCTTCTTTCTTCCCCCCCCCCTTCCCTAAGGATACTGTATGTTAATCAGAGTTTCTTTGATTACACGCACACAGAAATTATAGGTTTTCTCCTGAGCATGTGCAAGTGGAGAAAATCCGATGCCAAATGTGGTACATGAACATCCTGGTGTGCTAAAAAGACCTGATACAAACAGGGAACTGCTGCTGACTGCAATATCACAGCATCCCCCATTACCCTGCAGATTTAAGCATTTCCTTAAATACTTTTGCTGAAGCTGGGACTAAGGAAATTTAGGCTAATCTCTGGCTGCCTCCCTTAGAAAGATGCAGAAAGAAACAAACTGTGTTACCGTAGGGAAAGAACACGTTGATCTGCTGTAAAAAGCCAGCAGCCTCTTTGCCCTGACCAGCTTTGTCCCATGTCTGGTCCCCCTCTCACTCCGGCCAAGACATAAATCACTGCAAAATCTGTCCATCAGGTTAAAACCAAGCAAGTTCAGGGAAACGAGACGAAACAAGCAAGACATCCCTAAGCCAAGCTCAGTGTTCCCAGCAGAAAACCCTGTGGCTTTGGGGAAGATGCTTAAAGGGGATTTAATTATTAAAGATGAAGCAGCAGCCTTGGAGGGTCTGGTGGCGGAAGGACTCCCCAGGGTGAGAAACGGATGCCTTGGGACTGGACTAGGAGTTGTTCCCCTCTCTTAACACCCCAGTAACTGCGTCAGCAAGAGATCGCCTGGCCCTACAGCCACCTGATGCAGACAAATTGCTCTGGAGAGCAGCACTGACAGCTCCCAACAACCTCACTTCTGGTCCCTGTTGGAGAGACACTTAAAATAATGTCAGCTGCTGCACAGAGGGAAGATCTGACAGCAGGAGAAGGGATGTAGGATGTGCATCAACCAGCCCTAAGGACTGAGACTCTCGGGAGATCTGATGAAAACCATGAGTTTATAAAGCAATGAGGTACTGGAAGTAATTCCCCATTTTCCATAATGTAGCTCCTGAATCCGGAGCTCACAGCAGGGAGAGCAACCCAGCTTGTTTTCCTTCTTTACTGGGCTTTTGGGATTTAATAGCTGGTTTTCAGCCTTAAGAAATGTTGCTATAAACATGTCCCAGGTGTGATGAGGTTGAGTCCTCCTCACAACATGTGAGTCAGAGAAACTTGCCTGGATGATTTTCATGCTGGCTTTTTCCAAGAAAGGGAATTTAATGCTCAGCTCCTGGAAGAGAGGAGACCACCTTTAAATATTTTAATGAATATGAAGGGGATGGGATTGATGGCTTCAAAATGCAGTCTTTGGAGAGATGCGTGTGTGTTTTAAAACAAGGAGGAGGAAAGAAAGGAACTGCATGTAAGCCCTGGACTCTTATGGAGAAACTACATTATACCCTCTATTCACCAAAGGAGTTCATGAATCTCAAGAACTACACTAACAAAAGCAGAGGGCACTCATTTTTCAAGCCTAATTTACTAGTTAAAGACAAAATTCACCTTTTCATGTAAACCTAGAAATGTTATTTTGCAACTATATTATAGTTGGTGGGTCTGTTTCCAAGGTTGATTCAAACCTGAGTGGCTCCACAAGTGAGAGAGGTGGGAAAAGCTCTCTTGAGATTTGCTCGGGCTGGTTTTGTCCCTAGAATTACCCTGATTTACATAAGTCAAATGCTCTGAGCTGGAGGTGCTCAAAGCAAATCTTTCACAGCAAGCTTAAGAGCATCTCCTCTGGGGAAGAGCTTCCTGCACCTTTTCCCTGCAGTCTCCCATCATCTTGGAAATATGTTTCAACATGTGACTCCACAAAAGCCATTTGGAATAATTCGTGTGCTATATAAAGACACAGTATTTTATGTATGTTAGCAAGAGGCAAACTTCTCCCTGGACTATTGGGAAAGGAATGTGGACCGGGATCTTTCAATGTTATATTGCAAATACCTTGTTCCCATGGCTGGCTGCAGCACGTGTATTAACGTCCTTCACTGCTGAAACTATTCTAGTTCGTTAGTTAGGTGATTTATTCTGCTAAATGATTCCCAGCTTTCCAGCTCACTGTGTCTTGGAGCACTGGATGTGAAGGGGGTTTGGGATTGGGTGGTTTGTTGGTGAGCAGCACACACGAGTGCGAGCAGCTGCTTCCAGCCCTAACTGGGAACAAGAGGCAGAAGCCCATGCTTTTTCTGAACTTGCTTTCCTCTGCATATATAAACCACCTGTGAACACTCAGCTCGAGTGGCCTTGAGCAACAGGATGTTGCTAAAACTGGACTCTGGGAAGCTGGATTTTAAGCCCAGCCTTGCTACAGAGGAGCTGAGGATCCTGATCGTGTCACTTGGCTTTCCCGATGCTGCTGCTCATCCCATCAGTGTTACCATCAGCACATTAGGAAAGCGAGTGCCTTTTGCAGTATTTGCGTGGAGCCTCGCACAATGACAAGACTGATATAAGGCTGATATTAAACCTACCCAAAACCCAACTTACATGACAGAGTAGCACGAGGAGCTCATTTGAAACTCCCAAGCTCTGGGGAGAAATTTCGGCTCCTGTAAGTGTTAAGAGTTCATCAGAAGCATCAACTTTTCTATTCAGAAAACTCCATTGCCAGCATTTTCTGCTCTCTTTGTTCATCAATAACAGGCAAAGATTGGTTCCTTCACTCCTGAGCTGCTCCCCTGATCCTACACAAGGAGAGACTGGTGCTGAGAAGACATGCGTGTCGTTATCCTACATTTATCTCTCTCAAGCCGTCTTGGTATCTTCCTGTCATTTGGCATCAAGTCCTTTAGCATCTGGCTGCTGTTCTGCCTCCTATTTATGGCATTGCTGTCACCACTCACTGCCACATGCTCCTGCAAGTGACAATGCAGTAGGGTCTGACACCCAGGTCCAGGAATTTCTCATCTGTCCACTTTTTCTACCCCTTTCCTATACAAAACGGGGGGACAACGACCTGCAGTGCCTGAAGTTGAAAGGGGTCAGACTGAATTTCAGTAGAATTGCTTCGGATTCCATGGGTCTGTCATTTTCAAGGCCAAAAGGTGCTATTTCCCACACATAATCTCACATTTTGCCTAATGAAGGCCATATAAATTCACCCAGTAGTTCTCATCTTGCGTAGAACAGATTGTGGACGGAGTTAGGCTGTGTTCTTAAAACAAGCATCTGACCTTTGGAAATGGGTCCCATGATTAATTACCAGGCCAGACAAAAGTGTGCATTTTATTTCAGCTACAGCTTGGCTGGCTTCAGCTCCAGAACCAGGCTCTTTACTTGGCTTTAAAATCCACCCTAGCTGGTCCATGTGCACCAGAGATCCTCATGTACCGGGGATCTCCATGGTTTTCCCTTCCAAGGCTTTACACTGAGCTCTTCCCCACCCCCATTAATATAAAGATGCAATTCAAATTTACAAGGCTCTCAGAGCATTACTCTTGGGGCTTGGTAGCTGCAAACCTCTCCAGCCAGAGCCTCAAAGGGGCCTCAAAGAGAGTCACTAAGAGTGGTTGGAACAACTGATTTCAAGGGGATTAAAATTCACTGAAGTCTGCACTGCAGAGCATCCTCGTCAGGGATGTGTAAGGCTGGAGCACAGATAATTGTTGCTTCGGAAAATCCAATGTTTTGGTTGTTAATGACAGAATTTCCATCAATCACAGCCTTGGGATACTGGCTTTATATATGCACAATGTGTAGGCTCCTCATCTGAGGGCTGTCACCGTTTCTCATCCGTGTACATGAGTTCTTATTCAGGGATTCGAAGCACTTTCCCAAAAGAGAAGAAATCATTTTGGGGGGTTTAGGAGCAAGACTGGTGTATAGGGATGGTTGGACCCTCATTCCCAGCTTGTGTACTGGTGCGAGCAGCAAGAAGAATCAGCTCTTCTCAGACGATGCCAGATCCTGGCTGGGGCTGAGCAGGGAAGGCAGACGGGACTCAGCCTCTGTTCCTGCAGCTCTCACCCCTGGGAAAGTCTGGGAAGAAAAGATCCCATTGCATTTGAAAAAGCCTGAGAATTCACTTCTATTTGCTGACAGGATTTGGTTACCTCCTGATTGGAGGGGAAATGGCACGTTTGTCATGTAAATGCTCTTTAATGGATGTTTAGTGCAAAGCTGACAGCGATATGACAGATAGGATCCTCACGGGGGGCTTTTTACAATCACACTATTAGTTTACTCCTTTAGATGACAGAGAGCTTGATCTTTCAAGTGTTGTGTATTTGGGGTCTGGCCAGCACGTTTTGGGGTTTGTCCTAAACAGTGGTGTCCTTGACAAATACACAAAAAATGCTGCAGAGCCATGAAGGAAATACTGGTCTGTGAGAATATAAAGAGAGGAAAACAGAAAAATGACAACTTAACACCGCTGCAGCAGCTGGTGGTGCTGAGTGTGTGAGAGGGTGCAGATGAACTCTGGTTTCCTCCCCAGCTCCAACTGCGTGATCAACCTCGCCCCTGACAAGAGGGCTGTGCTGCAGGAGGCCTACCGCGTGCTGAAGGTAATGGTGGGGCCGGTGCCCGTGCTGGCAGCGAAGCAGGGTTGGGGTGTCCCACCTGCTGGGGTGCCACTGGGATGCAGCAAATGGGATCCAGCATGGCGGAGATGTGGCATGGGGCAGGGGAGGGCACCTCTGCTGAGCAAGGGTTCTGAGCAAGGTAGCATTGAGGGGTGCCCAGTTCTCCCTGCCCCTTTTGTCCTGCTGCTTCTTGGGATCTCTCTTCACTCCTTGCTGCCTTCCAGCCTGGAGGAGAGATGTACTTCAGTGATGTCTATGCCAGCCAGTGTCTGAGTGAGACCGTCCGGAAGCACAGAGTGCTGTGGGGTGCGTAGGGCTCTGGGGTGAGGGTGCATAGGATGGGGAGACTGAACCTTTGCCTCCATCACCTTTGTCCGTGGTCTCATACTAGGAGAGTGCCTGGCGGGAGCCCTGTACTGGAAAGACCTGTACAGCATCGCCGAGGAGGTGGGGCTCAGCCCCCCATGCCTTGTCACTGCCAGCCCCATTACCATCGGTGACAAGGAGCTGGAGAGCATTGTTGGTGAGGGCCTGAGCAGAGAGCATCAGCTCTGGGCAGCCATGGGGGGCTGTGCTGGGACCCGGGGCTGGTTCCCAACCCACCAACCTCTCCTTTGCAGGTGACTGCCACATCTGAGGAGGCAGGACAGAAAGGTGGTGCTGTGCTTCTTCTGTGCACAGAGCAAAACACCAGT
>JAVHNF010021862.1:6744-17954 GCA_034783455.1 Micropsitta finschii | reverse complement strand
ACCAAACAAGCCTTGTCTGATTATAGTAATCCACATCCTCTTTGTGTGTCACTATCAAATGTCAAATTAACCGCTTCTTCGTTTCCATGACAGCAGTCTGCTCTGGGATGGGGAGCACAGACAACTGTACACGAACTCAAGGTCTGCTTTCCAGCTAAAAACTATCTCTTTACAAAATCTTCCAATGTCTGTCTTGCTTAATTCTATGCCAATGAAAATATCTTTCTACTGCCTGGTAAAGTCCATACTAATCCAGGGATCAGTGGGAATATAACCATGATTTTGACAGCACAAGGCACCTAACACATTGTACCAGATCCTGGTTTATTTCTTTGAAATTTCCTGATCATCAGTGAGGATTGGTTCCCTGCATATACCCTTTATGATGTGGCTTTCCAGAGGGCAAGACAACCTGGCCAGTCATCTGAGCAGAAGCTACCTCTGTATTCCCCTCACCTCCCACTATCAAGACATTGCCACAAAAAATGCAATACGCTACTATAGACCTGTGTACTAGCAAGGAAATAAAAAATACTATTACTTCTGTTCTGGGATAGATAGGGACGATTTGGGACTCCAAGCTCACCTATGCACAGTATCCCGGCCCTGGGATCTTCAAGAAAATCAGAAAGCTCTAACCAAAATGGAATTCACAGCCCTAACACAGTTAAGACATTTTGGCTATTCAGTCTCTGTTATTTGCACTCTGCAGTTTCTTATAGTCATTCTCTTAATCCTGGATTTAATCTCTCAGAAGCAGGGCCAGGCTCTGCATCCTTCATCTCACCAAATGGATATTGAATGGCTCTTTTGGAAGTAGGAGCTCACATAAATATTCAAGACATCCTCACTGTCAGCAGAAAAAGCTCAATTATAAATGCTTACCTGGCAAGGTAGGAAAGTATTTCCATTTGGCTCACTGACATCTTCTGTCTCCAAAGCACAGAGACCAGGTGTTCTGAAGATGCCAGCATTTAAGAAGTCAGGCCCCCCAACAAGATCACTGGAAATTCTATTTTAGAAATGGTCTGGTTTTGACTTCTGCAAAGATAAGAGTTTGAAATCATTCAGAAAGAAACATGCATCTTCTTGGGCCCATAACTAAAAGTTGATGAGACTTTTGAGACAAATTTTGCAACTGGTGTCCTCATTCTTTCCATTCCACTTACAGGTGAATGGGAGCACTACGAGGTATTAACAGCAGGGCTCCTTTCCAGTGTTTTAAAAACATATATTGCACAGAGGCCTCCCAGCTATCTATCAGAAGTGAACTTAGAACTCCATCCAAACTGGCCAATATATCCCTCGGTATTCCTTCCAGAAACTGAACATGGAAAAACTAAGCTTATGAGACATTTGGGTTCAGTGGACTTTCTACAGACATGAATTTTAGATCTACTCGGCTTTTTGCACCTTCTGCAAAAATAATAATAATTAAAAAGTGCATACTGTATCAGCATAATGTAAACTAAGACCAGCTCAACTTGCAGTTTGGAGAAATCCTCTTCACCGGACAGCTTGTGACACAAGCAGAGCTCTGCACAGGTTGCTTAGAGGACCAACACTTCCCAGGGTGTCTTCTGCTCCAAGGGTGCTCATGATTGGGAAGCCCTTGGTCTGTCTGCAGTGGGTTGTTAGAAATCCCTGAGCTAATGTGGATACCGAAACAGTTGTCACTGCAGCAGGCTGGAGTTGCCAACAGGCTCATTTCTCAGAGTGAATTCTGAGTAGTCTCAGCTTTAGTGGTTCTGGTATTCATACTGTCTCATTTGCACTGCAGAAATGTTCTGAGGCTTCTTTAGGCTGGATACAAGTTTGTGAGAATCAGACACAGAGCAAATGCAATCCATGAGCCATAGTGAGTGTGTGGGTAAATAACTGTTTAGTTTTACTTTGGTAAATTATCAGTTTAGTCATTTTCTGTTTGTGGAGAGCATGAGTCATAACTGAACTGATCTAAACTGTTCACTACTATGTTGAAATGTCCTTCCTCTGATCTACATATAGATCATGGTATTGAAATTGTCCCAGAATAAAATTTATTTCACGTTGTTCATTCCTCGGTTGTCCTCTTTTGCTGGCAACTGCACAGCAAAGAAGATAAGAATTGGTAGAAGTTGAAATACACACTTGTGATGCTTCAAATTAACCCTTAGTCATGAGTTTGTGGGTGGGCTGGAGTAGGTATTTTCCCCACCTTTTTTTTTTTTTTCTTCTTTTTACTTAAGCAATCTATCATAAAAGCATGCTTGCTTAGTGCATTTCGACTATAATCTGTGATAAAAATGGAGGTTGTTTTCTTGACTCAGGATCAGCTGTGGTAAACTTCAGCAGTGTGTGTGTATGTGCATGAGAAAGTGAAAGAAAAAGGAAATTTTGAGAGAAAGACTTAATGAGTGGAGAGCTGTGAGCTGTGTTGGTTTCAATACAGTAGCCCTTTCACTTCAGAAAGAAGCGATAGAGACTGGTGAAGGGTAGTTGGTCGAAGAAAAAGACCCTGAAGTTATTGAAAACATCCAGCAAGTGGGTAACTTCTTTGTTCATGGGGATGTATTTCCCTAAACCAGTTTGCTTAGAGTGAGTTGTCTGCTAACAACTTTCTTTGTTGTTTGGATGAGAAATGGGAATATTTAATTTGTGTCATCAGAGGTTAGACAATGCTAAATCAAGGCGACGGTACTGACAGATGGGATGCTTAGTCACAACCAGCTGCTCCTGGAGGCTCTAAGTCTGTGATCTATCAGTACAAGTACATTTGTTTTCTTACAAATGATAAGGGAACAAGAGACCTACAGAAGCATTGATTAGATATTATTTTCTCTCCTAATGCCTTAAAGTTCATCTGATCCTTTATAAGTGGTGTGTGTCTACTTATCCTTTTTAATTCAATTTAAGCCATTCAAGTTATCCACAGGTAGTGCAGAAGGACTGATAAAGAGCTGATATAAGTGTCTCTTTCATTAGCAGAATTTTTCTATTTTACTGAGGCCTAGAAGAGAAATAGATGCTGACACTGAGAGGAAACCCCGCTGGTACGTTGCATGCATTTGTGGCAATTAGTCAAGGAGCTATCAGGAGGAATTCCTACATTTCTTTTGTCTGTGGCATCTTGAGAATATCTTTTCTCAAAGTACAATAGAATTCAGGAGAGAAAGAATGCTACAAGGAAATTCCAGATATGAAATACAGTGTTCCTTCAGTGCTATGATTTGTGCTTCTGAGAGCAAGGAGACTGCAATGACAGATCAGACTGATAATTGCTTTAGTGCAAATTTCTGGATTTTGTTTTGTTTTGCTTTGTTTTCCTTTGCCTTTATTCTTTTGCTTTTTCTGGGTCTTCTTATTTATTTCATCCCTGCTTATTAAGAAGGAAGTTCATATAAAATATGCTGCTAAAGCAATGGTGCTGTTCTATTTCTAGGTGTTTAAATTTGTCATATGATTATCAATCTATTTGGTGAAACTGCTTTATAGCATGCTTTGTTGGCAGCAGCTATTGAGAAATGGAGGTTTCTATCAGCTTATATGTTTACTTCTTTTCCTTAGTAATTGCAGTCTTCTGCCATTGAAGTTTATTGTAAAGCTAAGTTAATCTTAGTGGAAACAGGATTTCACCTAACGTGTGTATGCAGAAAGATCTAATCATCCAGCCTGATAAGATACACAATGAATACACTAATAGAAGGTGAGGATTCATAAGAAAAGTCTCATAAAGGTGTTGTCAACTTGGGTCAGAATTTGAACAATTTGAACTTTTTTGAACTGACATCCTCCCTCCCAAAAGCCACAAGAAAGTTTTCAAAGCCAAATGATTTATCGTGAAAGACTGCATCTGACTGCAGTCTTGGCTTCCCTGAGCCAGGGGTGTTTAGGGGGCCACAGAAGCAAAAAGATGACCTCCTCCATTGTCGGACGTTTTCAGAGGAGCAGGAGTGGAAGGGAATTTGTCTCCGGAGAGGAAGAATTTTCTGGAGAAGAGAGAAGGGGAAATAAATGAATTAATTACCAGAGGAAAGAAGGGTTAATCTGTGGGCCTTGTGGTCTCCTTTGTTGATGCATTTAGGGATTTGCTACTGTAAAGCTGAGATGGGTACCTGAGCATCCCTTGGCATATATAGAGGTTGTAGCACTGTATCCAGATGCTCCAAGAGCAAAAAACTTGTCCTTCATTACTGTCCTCTGAAGGCTTTGCTGCTGACTGAAATGGTATTTGGGTTCATTCCTCAGCATACTCTTTAGCGACCTCAATTAAGAAAAAATTCAAGCTAAAGCTTGACTACGCAACCCCATGAAAAAGCCACTGTGGCCTTGAATCTTTCTTCCCTCTTCAGATGTTGCTGGCGATGCATTCTTTCAAACGCTGATATTGTGTTGCTTCCAGACCGAGCCATTTTAGGATTGCGGTGAAATACCATATTGTTGAAATTACTGCTGTTGATATTAAATTGGCTGAATGGTGACTCTTGCTTGGGGTTAGCACAAGAATAAATTCCTTCTCTAACGATTGCTTTCAGGTTCAGTGCCACTAACATTGTGCAGCAAATCTGTTCTGAATGTGCTTAACTAAACCTCTTGGCATTAACAGATGTGTTGCTTCCACTGGTGTACACAAAACAGATCTTGCAGAATTTCTTTGTTTTGGGAAATCTGGGGTCTTGAAATCAGAGGGCTGAACCGAATGTTTAGAATAGATTTATATATGTTTAAATTCTTGTCCTGTGGAAATACTGTCTCTTAGATGAGATACTTTTAGATTTACATCCAGTAGCGTTGACAAGATATCTCTTAAAATTTGACATCTTACTACAGTGTCACACACTATTTCAATGTGAAATATTTTTCACTCATTTTATATTCATTTAAAACCTGCTAGTGCCAGCGAAGAACCCCTGAAAAGTAGTACTCTGCCAAAGTAAGCTTGGAAATACACAGGGGATAGAGCATGAGAAGTGCAATGCTCTGCTCTACCCTACCATTTCTCATTTGCTTGTTAGAAACATTTCTATCTTCGTTCTTCTGTTTGGGTTGTCTGATGGATGTGGATGTTGCTGCGTATTTATTAAGCACTTGTAATTTTCAGAACACTGTATGAGATGCAAATATCTGAATAATCTCTTCCTCAGGGATTTCACAGCCTAGAAAACAGAAAAACAAAATAAGCACCCAGGTCAGTTCATATATAAGTTGCCCAATCTAACTCAAGGGGAGAGAGCAGTCCTATAGAAAACTTATATGTATAGGTCAAATTTATGTTCTGATCCTGGAAAAGAAACAAGCCTTTTGGAGAGGTCAGTATAAATGGGGAACATGAACTCTCTGTACCAGTGTTTGTGTGAGGGGAGAACTGTTGAATTTTTTTCTTAGTAGTAGCAGAGCATGAGGCAGGGGTGCAGACTGGGATGGGAGAGGACCCTGTGTGTGCTTCAGTTTGTCAATCACGTGAAGTGAAAGTGTGTCAATCATGTGAAGTGAAAGCAAAGATGGTAGGTAGGTAGGCAACCTACAGTAGGTGGGCTGTGGGGTAGCCTTTTGTGATTCACAAGGATGAGCTGTCCTCGAGATGATGTGTAGTGGGGAGGCCATGACTCACCATGAGGGTAGGGTGACCATGGTCAGGATTGGGTGTCTGCTCTAGGCAGCATTTTAGCCATTGTTGTTTAGCTCAAAAGTTCCCCTGAGGTAATTTGCAACCTTGTACCTTCTAGCAAGGCTCTGTCTACTGAACAGACAAGGGCTGGATAAGGAGAGGATCATAAAGCAGACAGTCGTTTGTTTTTATGATGACTTTGACTGTTGCTTACAGTACTGATACATAAACTCTTTCCTATCTTCTCTCTTTTGTACCATCTGCAATCTGCAGCATCCAGGTGACACTGGGCATGGCTGTTTAAACAAACTTTTATATTCTGCCCCTCTTACAGCTTGTTTCAAGTCTCTCTTTTCTTATGTGATGGTACTAGTCTGACCCCAAAGGGGAAATAATCTCTAGAATTATTCCTGGTGTCTATAGGGGCAATGTGGGAATCACTGTCTTAAAAGACCCTTCTGGAGACTTAACAAAAAGCAATTGCTTAACTAAGAGGGAATCAACATGTACGCTATGCATAGAGTGATTTTAGGGTGCTCTCCTAGTAGGAGAGATTGCTTCATGACAAAGGCTCTGCTATATGAGTTCACTGTGCATTAGAAAGCATCAGATTTTTATTTATAATATGAAACTGAGTAATTTGCTTCTTTCATTAACCTGTAAAAGTGCAGTTACCAGAGGTCTAACAAAATCAGCACAGCTGAGGCCTCCCTAATAATTATAATCAGTTTCAAGCTTTAACTTATGAATAAGAAACGTGATAGTATTATGTGTAAAGCCATTATTAACTCCAAAAGTCTTTGTAATTAATTTTCTGCCTTCTCCTAACACTCTTTTTGCCTTGGTCATTTGCATGATAAATCTTTCCTGCAATGCCATGGGTTTAATTTTTTTAAATTGAATGTAATTAATGTATACATAAGTCCCTTTGTGTTGTACACAACACTAGGAATCTTGACTGAATAACTAAACAGATCTTTTAATTCCTCAGTTGTTACTGGACTACCAAACACTGTCAAGAATTTTAACACCATCATCCCTAGAGATGGAACTGATGTAAATTGCTAGACAAAAATCTTCTTAAAGCCTAAGTTTTCAGTTGTGTATACAGTCCTAGTTAGTTATTCACAAAACCTAATCAGTTCAGATAAACCTCTGGCATGTTTAGAAGTAGCTGGGATGTGCAAACTCTGATATCTCTATACAGAGCAGGAGAAGATGCAGAAAAGGCTTTGCAAAATATGTTGATAAGCAACTGAACAAATCCAGTTTCTTTCTTAGCCCAGTTTCTGACAGACCAATGCCATTGTGGTGGTTGAGACATACTGCCAGTTCTCTGAATAAAAGTTTTTAGGCCCACTGGGAAAAGGCTGAGCATGAATTGAGTTATATCATTATTAGGCTGCAGAGAAGCCCTGTTGTAAATGGTGGTTCTGAAAGCCTGAGCTGTAGAGAAGGCATTGGATCAAAATGTGTCTTACACCCCAGGGAACCCCTCCACAAGACAGAAACCCGTAAGAAATGGGTATTGTTAATACTGGTGTTGATTTTATTTAATTAGAGCATGAGGCTGGGAAGCAGTAAATCTGTTTGTTGGTTTTGTTTTTTAACTAACTCTGACCTTGACTTTCTTCAGCTCCTTCAGAAATTTCTTTTACCCATTTGGATAATCTTTAAAAGGATTAAAAAGTTTTGCTGTCTGTCCTACTTGAGATAACATCATGCTTTATGCAGAGAAATGGCATTTAGCCTTTGTGTCATCTAGACCCACTTTTCAGTACTATGAGTGTGATATTCTCATAAATGAGGATGTTCCTGAATGCTGTCTTATTTAGCCAAATGAGAGGGGCAGCATTATTGAACTTGGGTACTTACAACTTATTTCACCCTCCAGAAAACTCGATCTAGCATTAGGCTCTTTCAGAGGTTGGAAGAGCCAAAAAATGCTCTTTTGTAATGTCATATTATTTCTAGGGAAGCACGAACACTAAGCCACTGTTAAGGTTAGGGTGAAACTTCTGAGACAATGGAAGCTTTGCCAATTGCTTTGGTAAACCAAATCTTTTAAGATACTGGTTAATTAATGAGACAAAATCCTCCCAAGGAAAATCAAGAAGCACATTTGGTACCTTGAAAGATCAAACTCAGTTTCCACTTTGATGAAAACCAGAGAATGTTAAAAAGTTTGGAAATACCCACTGGAAATCAGCAAACCAAAAGCTTCTTGCTGATTGTGCTTTTCATCTATATTTAAGGCTGTTAACCTAATAGGAACTCATTGATAAGAGCATTAAAAACCTATTGATAAATTGATGAGAGAAGTTGTGAAAACCAGACAGGCGTGGGAAGACTCTCTTCCCAGCTGCATATCAATCTGAAGAGTTTCCAGCCTTCCAAGCAACCAATCTGGAAGGACGTTTACTTTCAGACATTTCAGGATGGAGTTCTAGCAGCTGGAGCTGAGTGAATAATTACTTCAATTAAAATTCATTCAGCAAGAGGTCAGTGAGTATTTGGTGTAACAACATATATAGTACTTAGCAGCTCAAATGTGTGCAGATTTTTCAGCTATGTATATACACAAAATGTCACTTTGGGCCAGTTGTGAGAAGCTCAGGATAGCAGCCAGGAGGTCTGGTTTTTATGGCTGTGCTGGTGGTTGTGGCAGGGGCCAGCAGCCACAGGTGAGGTACTGCCCTCCCTGGGACAGGGCTCAGAGAAAACTCAATCGCGTGTCTTGGGATTAGACTGCAGGCTTAGTGACACACAAGACATTCCATATGTATACAGAGCACGCAGCTGGGTTGCCCTCTGTTATTATTATGCAATAACTGCACAAAAATGCTATTAAGCTACACATGAAATTAATTGAATATAATATGGAACAGACCCATGAGCTGTCTCCATAGTCTGTCTGAGACACCATGGTCTGGTATCCACAAATACGGATTTATTTCTAGGTCTTATAACCCATTTTAGTTGTGCCAGGTAGTTAAGGCACCTGACAGTGTGGTCAGGGAATAGCATGTCCTGTCCTTGGTGCCCCACTTGTCCTATTTGTGAAGTGGAGATATTAATAAAGACCATGAATACTTTATTTAGATGGAAAATATTTTTAATTTGAAAGCATTTTCCTTTCCTCTCTTTTTTTAGCCTTTCACTATGAGTATCCCTGTCCCTCTTTTTTGTCTTTCAAATTGAATGGTTCAAATTCATTGAGCCTACACCAAATGAAGGGCAGCAGGGTGGTGCCTAGGTAAGGGGCTCAAACCTGAATTGCAGCAAGTGCATCCAGTTCCCATTAAGTCATTGAGGAGTCAGTCTCTTGTGTGACGAATTGAGGATCACATCATTATGTGCTGGATTAAGTAGGAGACTGTGGGTCAGAATGTGTCTCTTGACTTTCATGCTGATTGAACAGCTTTTTAAAGGAACATATTTTGTTCCTAATGGCCCCTCAGCCAGGATCATTAAAGATTGGCGCCTTAGCAATTTACTTGGCTATTTTTTTTCTTTTCCTGGAACAGAATCCCATTTAATATAAAGATAGTGAGAACTCACTGTGAGGAATTGACTTAGGTCTTCCTATAGTCAATCCTATGGCCAGTCATGCTCCTTCTATAGCCTATCCCATCAGAATTTTTCTTCTAAGGGTGGTAATTAGACCCTGTAATGCAGTCAGATGTTTTATTGCTGTAAAGTATGTAAACTAAGCTTTTCAAAGTCTCAAGTTTGGTTGTTTTTTGGTTGTTGGTTTTTTTTTTTTATATATGTATATACCTTCTATTTTTTTTTTCTAATGGCAGTTTTCTGCATCAGCTCCAAACCAGTAATCTCAGTTATCACTGTAGCAATACTGATTATAATCTGCAGTAGTTTTCCAGTTCTTCTTCCAGTTCTGCTTTTGAAGTCCTGTTTGCAGCATCACTGTCCCTTTTGTAATATCACTGAACAAAGGACTTGGGTGCAGCTGCTGTAGCTCATTAACCTAAATTCCTTCAGAGCTGCTGCCTTCCAGAGACAAGTCCCACTTTCCTGCACACATTGTTTCTTGATTAACTTTTCACCTTGCTTTGTAAAAATACATGGGTTTGGAATGGATTCCCAAGAACCCAGATAGCTGCTGTTGGATTATTAGACTTCTTTCATCATCACTTGCTGCTTTACCAGGCTCTGTATCAATCAGGCATTAAATCAGCAGCAGATTTACTTTTACCTCCTGAACACTGATGAAAATGTTCAGTGGCTTTGACAATAATCATAATTCCTGAGAAACCTCTGCAAACACCCATCCCTCTTGTGATACCCCACTGATAAATATTTTTGAGATCTGTCAGTTAGCAAGGTCTGAATTCATTTAATGCACACTTTTTTCTTACTCTGTCATGCTGATCTTTAATACAAGCATTGCACCACACTGAATCAGTTAATAAAAAGGTAAGTGCACTATATCAATACAACCAGACTGGGACAATCAAAATTGCAACCTTATTAAAGAATGAAGTCAGGTTTATTTGACAAGGTATTTTGGTGATTGAAGTATGCTCTGAGGTACTGACTGTATTCATCTTTATCAATTGCATTTTGTATTAACTTGTACATTCATCTGCCTGAGGTTGATGTCAGATTCGGTAACTTACAGTTGTCCTAATTGTCTGCTTGTACTTTTTCAATGCTGGCACAGCATTAATTCTTTGCTAAAGAGTTTTCCCTGGAGTAATTTGCAAAGAGGGCCTACATAATTGCTAGGATTTTAGTTGTGGGGGTTTCTTTTTCTATAGAAATTTATATCAAAACTTAAAGTACAGAAATACAGCTGAGGAAGAATAATTTACCATAGGAAATAGATGAACACTCTGTTATTACAGAATGCTCACATCTAAAATGAAAGTTCAACTTGGTTTCTGGAGCAGCATGCTG
The DNA here is from genome assembly GCA_034783455.1 of Micropsitta finschii. NCBI lineage: Eukaryota > Metazoa > Chordata > Aves > Psittaciformes > Psittacidae > Micropsitta > Micropsitta finschii. Next base: position 7,447 of record JAVHNF010021862.1, on the reverse strand, counting down.
AGTAGTTTTTCCTTTAAAGACTTTTTCTCCTTCTGCAGCGAAACCTCTTCATGTAGGGATTTGCTTCCTTGAGAAGGTCTCATGCTGCTTAATGTCAGTAGATACACCCATGACTATTCAGGGGGTAGATGTCAGAAAGGCATCCTGCTGGGTTTGGGTTCCCAAGGCAAGTCTAGTGCCCTGCTTAAGGAAAGGAAAGAAGCAGAATGCTGCCTTATGCATCAGCCAGTAATTTTCTCTGGTTAAAATGAAGCTTGATGCCTTAATCCTAAACCTGCTTGAAATACTTATTTTGTTTAAAAAACATCTATCACTGTTGTTTCAACTGCTTGTGCATGGCATAAACTGAAGCGATACACTTATTCATTATAAAGACCTACATGGCAGGGGGGTTGGAACTAGATGATCTTAAGGTCCTTTCCAACCCTAACTATTCTATGATTCTATGATTATTGTGACTTATATTGTATTTGCTTTTTGCTGTTTAAACTTTTAGTCTTTGATGTTATTATGATCTGTAACAGCATAGCCAGTAATTCATGTTTCCTTCTATCCTATCTAACATTTGTATACTGTGTTCATCATATCCAGAGTTAACTGTCTTCCAGTGGTGCATTAGGCAATCTGAAGAAGGATGCTTTTGTTGGCAGTTCTGGCACTCGCTGTACAGATACAGGGGAGTGGGAGAGCTGAGAAAAAGACA
>JAVHNF010021858.1:0-10905 GCA_034783455.1 Micropsitta finschii | reverse complement strand
CCGATCTTTAATTTCATATTATGGAAAAGATCCATAGGAAGGTAGGCCCTACACATCTTACGTTGCAAGCCTCTCTGGTTTTTGAAGTGATTGAAATTGTAACTCAATTATCTATATGCAATTTGTTTATATAGCCACTGCATGTGGTATGTTTTATCCTTCATCAGAGTCTGAACTGCTATCACAAGAGTAAGGATTTAAAACTAAATTGATCCCTTCTTTTGATATTGGATCAATGCACCCACGAAGAGTGCAGCAACAAAGAATTATGGGTGAAATACATTTACTAATTTATGATTTGCCTTTACTGCTGCTTCAGCGAAACATGGAGTGCTTCCTTACAGAATCAATAGCATGAAACATCTACCCAAAGTTTTTCTATGAAAATAAATCAAAGCATGTTTGAAATAACAGTAGTTCTCCTGAATGGCTTACAAATACTCTTCAGTACTGAGACAGGGACATCCTGTCTACCCATAAATCAAGATGACACAGAAAATATCAATAGAACTTATTCATATTCTCCTTCCCTACCCCTTCAGCCCTTCTCTCATGGTACCATTGCCCCCAGAAAATGATGAATGCTTACGGGAAGAAAACTGTTCTACTGCCAAGCCCATTCAATACACGTCATCTTCCTGAACATACTAATAGATTGTTTTGGTAGCATTTGTAGTATGAACAGTCATCTGCAAAGGATAAAATCATCAATATATTTCAAGATACATCCTGAATCATTGAAAAGTTTTGAAATAGTTTGAGTGTCTGCAGTTTGGGGGGGGGGAGGGGGAGGTGTTGTGCTTGGTTTATTTTTTGAGGTGGTGGCGTTTGTTTGTTTTTGTTTTTTTCATAAAATCATAGAATCAAGTCAAACCATTACCCCAGGACTGCCAAGTCCACCACTAAACCATGTCACTAAGTGCCACATCTACACATCTTTTAAATACCTCCAGGGATGATGACTCAACCAGTTCCCTGGGCAGCCTGGTCCAATGCCTGACAGTCCTTTTGGTGAACAAATTTTTCCTAATATCCAATCTAAACTGTTCCTGGTGCAACTTGAGGCCATTTCCCCCTGTCCAAATGCTTGGTATCCACACAAAGAGACCAACACCCACCTCACTACATGCTCCTTTCAGGTAGTTGTAGAGAGCAATAAGGTCTCCTCTAAGCCTTCTCTTCTCCAGACAAAACAACCCGAGTTCCCTCAGCTGCTCCTCTTAAGACCTTGCTCTCCAGACCCTTCATCAGCTTTGTTGTTGTTCTCTGGACCCATCCAGCAACTCAGTGTCTGTCTTTTGGCTTAGGAAAAATGTACTGGAGATTTTAGAATATGCACCTTATAAAAAGTAAATTTAAAACACTTTATATTGTTAACTAAAGCTGTGGTAGTGCTCATCTAGCTAAGGAATACTGATAACTTAAGCGATTATCCTAGATTTGCTGCTTTTTAAAATAATCCCAGGTCTCAGAATTACAGATGAGACTCCACCAATACACTTTTTCCCTTTCTGCACTCTATCTGCAACACAGAGTACTCATGGCAGAAAAGCAGATGAACATAAAGTATATGTCCTATAAAAGTAGACAACACTGCAAAAAAATTTTTTTTGCAGCAGCTCACCTTTCCTAGAGTACCTTTATATTAGAGGAATAAAGTGGAGAGGAGATTTTGCTATTGTACTCCCATGTGATTCCCCTTTCTCCTGGAAACTAAGAACTACATTCTCTGTAACTGTTGCCCTTTTGTCTGGTATAAACCAGTTATCACATTTCTTTTACACAGCTAAAAGGAGTCATAGACACATTCATTCAGACAAAAACTGAATGTCCTTAGAGCACCTGAAAAAAAGATTCCGATGAGTAGGGAGCAAACGATGATATTGCTTGCCCCTTGTATAATAGTGGTTCTTTCTTTTAATTAATAGTTTCCTTAGATTTTATTTTAAAATGTCATTTCTAGGCTGCTTAATTTCTGTCTCAATCTGCATGAAGGAAAATTTCTGCTCTCCAGAGCTCATTTAAGGAATGCAGTCAATAAGATGCAGGCAAAATCTTCCTGGAGAAGAGGAATATTTGACAGTGCTTATGCTTAACATCATATTTGTAACAACAACTGTTCCAGGCAGTTCAAGACAAATAATTTTGGACATTTTGAGGCAAGCTGTCTTGGAACTGGAAGGGGAGGGGGGAATGATTCAGGGACTTGCAAAGGCAGCTGTAATTACATATCAGAACATAAATCAAACCACTTTAAAAGTATCATCTTAATTAAAAAATGGGAAGTCAGAGAGAAACCTCCAGCAGGGATTGAAAGCTACGTGGAAGAAAATGATCCTCACTAAAAAAGAGACACATAGTCAGCATAGCTGCTAGCAAACATACAAGCATGAATACCACCTGGCAGACTACTGAAATTTAGAAACTCTTAAAAACCTGTTAGGAGCAATTGAATTGTGTGTGTTGCAGGACCAGTACACACCAGGAATTACTCCTTCACTCCAGCTTATGTTATCCTAACAATTATATGTAGGTATGAGACAGCGTACACCTAGAGGATTTTTGCTTTGTATCAAAATACCTCAGCTGACTACAGTAATGACAAAAATACATCCCATCTTTTTACTTCATCTCATACTCACCGTAATGAATGAGCTTCAGGGCTTCAGCCAGGGGAACCAGGAATGAACAGGCACCAGTGCAGGGAGTAACAGCCTTTCAGAAGAGTGATGCTTCAAAAGCCACATCAAGAACCTGTGAAACAAGAAAGTAATAGAGTAGCATTTATTAGCTAATAGGAAGCACTGAAAAGCAAGGTATCCTTAAAGATGTTCAAGTCTAAAGCTTTGGTGGGTCTTTCACAACACACTATTAACCCCTATGTTGCTTATAGAAAAGCAAAGACTATGTAGGCTGTCGAGATTTCACACAATACTCACTGCCACAGAAAGGAGCACCCAAAACTAATTTAACTTTTTGCAGGGCTATTTTTCACTATGGACTAGAAATACATGCTATGACTCCCTACCCTACTCCCCTAAACTGTGCATGCTTCTATGTTTCTGTGCTCTCAGCCTTTATTTTCGTATAGCCATACAAGCCAAGCAACTCAGTCATGCCCCTATTAAATTACATGCTTATGAAACTGAGCCTGGAAAGGGAAATTTCCTGACAGTTATTGAAGAGACACTAGAAAGATGAATTGATATAACCTGGTCATGACCCACCTATTATTCAGAGGAAGTAATTGGGCAGATAATGTTACAATCAGTAATACTTCCACACAGGTGCAGCACCATCTGCTTCTGCTCTTTTTGGCATGGGGCTATTAGATGTTCAGTCCTAAGCCCCTAATTTAGGTATAGGGTAAAATTATTAGGCTGAACTTTTATCAACCAAGGGAGGCCAGTGTCAAACAGCTGGAGAAAGATCAGCAGAAGAAAAGACTGAAGAAGTCTAGCATTTGGTACATTCAGGTTAAGATTTGCAATAGCCACTTCATCAAACAGCAAAGCCTTCAATGTACATTTTTACGGTCAGATAGGGTTCATTGCTTAACTAAACCTGAGACTTCACTAAAGGACATCCTCCCCTTCTCTCACATAGACATCCAAATTCAGGGGGCAACAACCTCTTGACCAGCCACAGCTGCATATTTTCATACCGAGTGCATGCTGATGGGTGCTGGATTTTCAGAGGGGTATGCCAGACTGTTTGGTCTCAGAAGATGGCTACTCCATTCTCCTGCACTTCCAGAACTCAGTCTAACCTTTAGGTATGGACTTGTTTTGCAGTAGGTCAGACTCTTCAGAATTTTGTTTGTTTCATTTAAAAATAAAGGTATTATTTTTTCAAAACTCACAGCCCCATAAGTCTGTTTCAAAATTGGAACTGTTTGAACTTATTAAATGAATCTTCTATCACTTCAAAGTCAGTATTTTGACATCAGGAACAATGGCCCATCATGCAATCTCTGTATTTAATAAATACTTGTTTTACACTTTTTGTCTAATTATTGGTGTAATAAATCACTCCCAGTTTATTTACAGTACCTTTCAAATACATGATCCACACACTACATTGCTTATGTCTCTCAGCAAAAGCAAGAACATTCAACTGTTGCGTTGTAAACTTGCTGGAAAACTCACTCCTCAGATCTATGGTAAAGAAAAAAAATATTGCTGTTATGTGCACTGTTGAAAGTTTATAACAGGCACTCAATTTTTATTTTTTCCAACTGGAAGTTTCCATAAGGTATCTCAAAGATGCTTACGGCTTAGGTTTAACAGATTTCACCCTCTTGAAATAACCAGTCAGGTAACTTCAGTTACCAAAAGCACTCCAAAGACTATTTAGCCTGTCTGAAAAAAAGAACAACCAAACAAAACCCACAACCCCCCCCCCCACCTTTTAAATCTAGAAATTGGAGATATTTTTATATTATTAACCTACTTGAAATCTGTACTCAGAGGCTTGGCAAAGTTAAGTGACTGATAAAGGAGTGACTATCTTACTGATCCAAAAAGGAGTTCACTTTAAATGCAAAGAACCACCAAAAGCTTAAGTCTTTCCTTCCTCCACCCCTCTATAATACACACAGGATAATACACTAGTATAAAATAGCATGAACAAACTTGTCTGCTGTGTTTGTTAACACTGTACCACAGAATACCTCTCAATCAAGCTATAAACTGCCAGATAGAGAAGGCAATGTAAGTGCTGTTATTTCTAAGGTGATATTTGCACAAAGTTTCAATAAAGACTGGGACTCCACATAAAGAAAAGCAACGTTTGAAGTAAAAAACCCTTCTGCATTCAGTCACCTAGCAGTCATCTTTCTGCTCCGAAATAGTGTTGAGGCTTGGGGATTTTTTGTTGGATTGCTGGTTTGCTTGTTTTTTAAATGTATATATAAGGAAAATATACTCTACAACACTGCACCTTCAAAACACTATGTTTGTCTGAAGCCATTCTGCCAAAAGGATTACCCGGTCTGGAAAATACCGAGAAAAAAACTGATGATCATAAAGTCCAACTCACACTAACTGAATGGTTCAAGTATCTATTTTTAAGAGGTCTTCTGGGAGGTGGAGTCAGGCTTGAAGTCATAAATCCAAAATGTGAAAATGAGTAGCTCAGCCCTGAGCATATGCAGCCGCTGTGATTATGTGACTGCTTAGGAAGATAAGTGAAAGTATAGGATTTTTAATGCTTATACCAGGAATTTCAGGCACATTCCTTCTCCACTGCAACAGCTAGTGTCTAGTTCACTGCAGTCCTGTCTGAAATCTTTCTCATGGGACATGAAGCCCTGTAAAATAGTTCTACTTCCAATGGGAAACGGTAAGTTTCTCTTGCAGTTAACTTTGAGATTTTACTGCAATTTTTACTGATCCAATTGCTGATCTTCTCAGACCCTTCAGTCAAGGCATTTGTTGACCAAGATCCTCTCTGTCTGCAAAGAAATTACTCCAACTGCCAAATACATGCTTAATCCTTTGCAAAGGTTAAAATGTAAGACCCTGTCTTGCCAGTGAAGTGCTTCTTCCTCAAATATCTCCTATCTGAAAAAGGAATCTCAAAGTTCTGGAGATGGGAGGAATGATATATATAAGTCTGTAACTCACATAAAAAAATACCACAACCATACAACACCAGAACCCACACCCCCTACCTCCCCTGCAGTGTGTTTTAAGTTACATGGGGTTTGTTTGGTTTTGGGGGGTCTTATTTGTGGTGGTGTTGTTTTTTTTTCCTCCCAACAAAATAGGCAATACGTTTAATCTAACACAAGCTAATCACTATTACTATTTACAGAATGGTAGAAAAGTTGGATATCATTATAAAGGGGTTTCTTTACGACAGTTAGGATACAGTAACAAGCTGAAGGGTGATTAGGTCTATTTCATTTCCCCATCCCAGAGCTAGGGAGAAGAAAACTGCAAGAAAATCTTCATACATCTGGTTATTCAGGTCATCTAGACAAAGATGACAACTTAATAAGGTTGGGTACGTAACACTTGAGAATTCATTAAAGCAAAAAGGTTCAAAGAACAGTAAGAGAAAAGGGTCAACTCTAGCTTGAAACTTTCCTTTTAATTTCCAGACTTTCTTTTTGTTCACAGTGTTTCCTTGTGCAGCAAAATGACCAGTGGTAGCGACATGAATGTTAAGAGCTAGAATTTGAGCTTTGTTCACATTTTAATACTTCTGAAATCACAGCTTTGAAAACATATTTCATCTTTAGAAGGAGGGCAGTTCGACCAAATAGAAAGCCAATGGGGATTTCACTTTCCGGAATACACACTGGAATTATGGCAAGTTTAAATTCAATGTCATGAAATAAAAGCTTCACATTTTGATCAAAATTCACCTGATGAGTAATAGAAAAGAGAGGGGTGTTTTGCACATTTCAATTCTTATTGAGGTAAAACCAGGGCAATTATTTGTCGGAGTTCATGAAGAGTAGTAGAATAAACAATTTATAAAAAGTGCAAAAAGTTGCACAGATGAAAGCCCTGTCCTAAAGAATATTTTATCTCCTTATTTAGAGTACTCTTCTCATGAGTTAAAAGGGCTTAAAAATCTTCTGATGAATTGATCAGGTGTTTGGCCTTCATCAGCTATAGGTAGTAGATAAGGAGAGAGTCACTCAAAGTCTAACTTTTAGCTGTGTAAAAATAGATCTCAGTAGGACAAAATATTTAATTTTTGATCTAACATTGAAATTCAGTTTAGCAAATTTAGTTCAGTCATTCAGCTTATCTATTTCTGCTCTTCACATTTCTCATTTGGAATTATCCCATGGCCTAAAAGAATAATAGCTATGCCAAATATTAATTTTGTTTGAAACCCGATGTATTTTTCTTAGTTATGCAGTACCTGCTTATACTCATGCATTTTATTTGAAAAATGAATGATCCGGCATCTGTCAGAATAAATTCTGTATGTGTATTCATAGTTACTACTGCATATGTCACTAATTCTTCTGCACATTTTAGTTCTTTTTCCTTCTGTTGTGTTTCGGGAAGTAATTTCTGCCTTTAGGTTGGACGTAGTTTCACTGAGCTGTAAATATAAGTCCCAGCCAAGCAAACTAGATTTGAGAAGTTTTTTTTTCCTTCGTCATCATCTGAAGATAGAGGATGCAATTAATATGATGGGACTATAGCAGGTATCCAGTAATGGTATTACCAACTGCCTAGATCAGCAGTATGTTTTCAGCATTTTTATGGCACAGCAAACATGGGAAAGATTTCTCCCCGTCAGAGCAAATCAGCTGCACACTTATGCAATAAGCATACAAGGCACCAGCAGACTTAGTGCTACTATCAACATGGTTTTCAGTTTTCTCATTAAATCTACATCCTGCTTTTTCCATGTATGAAGAAGTTTTTCCCTGTTTCCATTTCCTACTGTAGGTAATAACAATAACTTTTCCACTGATATCTTCCTCTGTGAAAAAATTATATCTTCCCCTGTGAAAAAGTTATCTCTTAGGGAAGGATGAAAAGTATGACATTCTCATTAATACCAGCTGAATCAGTTAAAATCCAATGAATAGTTAATGTACTAATGATAATGTGCAACTAGTAAACAGAGCTTACTGTTACTTACACCAAATAGTGACTTATTTATATGCTTCCATAAATCAGCATCATCAGAGTATGACCCTAAAGAATGAATTTATGCCTTCCAGCCCATCAGCACCATCTACTGCAACTCGACATAACAAGTCTTTGCCACAATAAGCACAAGTTTCAATGTGGTGGTTTTTTAGTTATGTCTGTCATTCTTGGGATTTTCTGTTTATTCCCAATTACTGCTCCACTGTGGACTATCAAAAACGGCCTTAATTTGCAGTTTCTGAAAAAGGTTCTGGAAATGTGACTTCTTTTTCAGAAAAAATCATCCCGCAGATTGGGATTCAACTGATGAACTCAATAACTGTAAAAGTTTTGAACATGCTTAAGGTCAAAATATGTTTTCAGTATCTCTTGCTTTTACCTGTCAGGGTGGAGGAGAAGAACAGAAAGAACAGGAAAAAAAAAAATAAACACAAAACCAAACACAAACCCAAAAAGCCTTCATAAAACCCCAAACTAATATTCAGTATAAACTAAGTCCCTAAAATCCTTTCCTGCAAATAAAACAATAGCCCTCTCTTATGTCTGCTCAGAATTGAATAGGAAAGACTTAGTAGAATCTCATTAGGTTACCAAGTAGATTCTAGACTTTCAGCATAGTCTTCCCACACAAAGCATTAATAGTTTTGCCTCTGAGGCAGAGACTTCCTTTTACAACCCTAAATACCATCAGGAAAGAGGCTTAACCCATTTGATAAAGGCTAGAGATTTGCTATCTCTCATCATATCTAATTTTAGCTATGTAACTTTCTCCTTTGTCTCCTTCCTTTCCTCCCTCCATTCAATGACAGACAAATCTGCAAATCAGTGCAGATTTTTGTTACACTGTACTGGACTTGCTGCCTTATAATACCATGAGCTAAATCTCACCTCTTTATTCAGATTAATTCTTGCACAATGCCAATAGCTGCAGTGACTATTCTGACTCCAGAATCACACTTGGGCAAAAGAAAAAGTCACATGATTAGAAATATGTTTCAGTAGGACCTGTCACATCCTTGGTGAGATAGTGCATACCATTTATGAACCCCTGCTGAGAAAAGAGCCACTATGAGGAAATTAAGAAAATGAAAAATTATGAGGAAAAAAAGAGAGATCTACTTTTTCCCATACAACCTAAAGTAAATTTTACATTTCCCCCTTTAGTTCACTTTACTCCATAAAGAGTACCCTAGAGCAGGTTACACTGGTCCCCCAGACAACCCTGCCAAATAATCAGCTTATTTGTGCCACTTACTTGCAAAAATATGCCTACACATGCTTGCTTTTGTGGGCTTAATAAAATTAGTATGCTTTACTTTGCAGTTGTTTAGTCATTTAAAACTTGTTTTCTTGTAAGAATTGCTGATACATAGGCATGGATTTTAAAAACTGCAAATTGGTGAGGATATAGAAAAAAAAATAAGTGCTTGGCATGCTGCATGCAACAGAACAGCAAGAATGGTGAAAAATCCCACTTGCAGACTGATCTTATTCCTTTATTCTCCTTTTCATTCAGGCATATGATAATTTCTAAAACCTTTTCTATATTTTCTTTTAGTGATTTGAAAGTTACAAATTCCTAAGAATGTATGACTCATTACGTGCTATTCTGGGTTGTACAATGGCTATTTCCTTCTCAGGCAGGCAGACAAATCTAGGAGAACTCAGGAAACATAAATACATAATTGCATCTTTCAAATATATAAGCAAAATAAACTAATTTTGGATGTGAGCTCTTCATTCTTAAAAGACAGATATTTATTTTTCTTACAGTTGCAAAGTGTTGGTGTGGGAACATTCCTCTTTTAGTATGTCCTTCACACTATTCCCTGTAGTCTCTTGATACTTAATATATTCTTTCCTTTTAGTTTCCAACTCCTCTTTTACCTGTCCATCAACCCTCTATTCCATAGATCCAAGCACAGTTTTCAGGTTTTCTTTTTTTTTTTTTTCCTAGATGAAAGGAGGTTGGTTTTGATTCTTTTCACTGCAGTACAGGGAGATGGAACTTGAATCACTTTAATAAAACTTCCTTTCTGTACTCCAATGTTAAGATATCCTTTCCACATATTGTATTTTGTTGTGTTAAAACTTATTCTCTATGAAAGGCAAAGTTTTTCGATTCCAGGAATTGATTACATTTTTAATATTCATTAATTCATTCATGTTGGACATTTTTAGTGTAGCACATACATTAAATTACCATTATGACTCAGAAGTTTAAAGGAGCTAGTCATAATGTTGAGATTAAGGACATCCACACAAAAAAAACCTCAGAACAGAATAGTGCAACACTTTCTCAAGCACTGACTGACTTACATAGCTCCAAATGCCAAATAAATGTATTAATATTACAAAATGTATACTGTATCTTTTATAATACTGAATTTGTAGTAAGTATTATAAATAAAAGTCTAGATCTTTTTCCAATCTGAAATGAGTGGGCCTGCTACAAAATATTGAATTCAATGGAATATGTCTCATTTAAATCAATATTGGATAATATTTTAAGCAAGCCTACACTTGGTGAGGTGGACAGGATCTGCAGGAGATGAAAGCATTTGCCTTTTAATCACATAAATTTACTTTAACGTTTATGGAAGCAGGCTCTTGTACATCAAATTATTTGTGGAAACTCACTTGCAAGAGGAAAAGAGTTCCACATCATCTAGAAATCATCTAGAAAGTAAGCAGTTCTATGCCAAACATAAGAAGTGATAAGAATTGAGAAGTGCTTAGCCAGTGCTTCCAACCTATGCTTTAGTAATCTTGTCTTGATAAAGGCTCTGGCATTAAACTTAGCTCTTCCTGTGTCAGTGTTTGTGGTGAGTTAGAGCTCTGTGAGGTGAGATGCCCGAGTTGCATACATCCACTGTATGCAACTGGTTCTTCAGAAGACTGGTTCTTCTCAGATCTTGCAAGATAGAGGTCTCATGCAGAATAATTCTCAGCAGAAATAATTCTCTTCCATTTCTTTGTTTCTGATGAATCTCCAAATACTTGTATGGTTTTGGAACTTAAAGACTTCTTGTAATTTTTTATTCCATTTTTAATTAAAAATTATATAAAGAGTTGTAAAAAAAACCCAGACAACTGCAAAAAAGTTTGAGATTGTAATATGTACCTTTTGAGCTTTAGATTGTTTAGGCCTTCCTTGTATTGTTGAAATTAGAGAAGAAATAGATATTGATGTCAAAATGAAGAAACTACTGTCTTGTATGGTTTTGGAACTTAAAGACTTCTTGTAATTTTTTATTCCATTTTTAATTAAAAATTA
>JAVHNF010021848.1:18100-29803 GCA_034783455.1 Micropsitta finschii | reverse complement strand
CCCTAATTATCTCAAATCATGAAAAGTTAATATATTGTGAACATACAGGTACTAATCTTGAAGATGGTTGGGTAACTTCTTTTTAATCCATTGGTTGTCACAATACTGATTAAGAAATCAGTGCCTGGTAGAAGACTCCCAAATTTGTACATTCTACAAAGATTAAAAAAAGAGATTGTGTTCCTTAGCATTTTAAAAATGCATGTATGTGTTCATATGTTAATTCTTTATAGTATCATGGATATTATTTACACATGATGTGTCTGTACATGTGTATGTGCTGTCAGTGAAAAACTATTTCAGTATAATCAAGTCTTAAATAGGCATCATACTAAGGTTCACATGAAGTTCGAGTACCAGAAAGTCTTAAAAGATTAAACTAATTGCATACAGGTCTACCGGTGCCCACTCCAGTGCAGTATTTTGTTCGTTTGCATAAACACATCACATGAGATTTGTAATTTGTTAAAAAATGCAATTCTTAAAATATAGTAATAGTATAGTAATGTGTATCAACTAAAACATCAATACATATCACATATAAGTAACACTTTAGGCTACTTATTTTAAATACCTTGAAACATCTGTTTTGAGTTCATGTCAGTTATTTTTTAAATGTAATCCTCATACCTTACACTAGAAGGTAACATCTTCTCCTCATTGAAGACTTTACTGCTTATTGAAAGAACATATCCATCAAATGCATTCTGGGCTGGTGGCCAGGTAACAGTTATTGATTCAGAGTCTCTGCTATAGTTTAGATATTTAACTGCGCTTGGTTCTGTGTCAATTAAAAAAATGCATTACTTTAAAAATATAATTTGAAAATATATTCTACTTATATTACTTTATGACAGGTCATGTATCATCAGAATGCAATGAAAACTCCACAAAGATTATGCCGTGTCTCTGCTTATCTCAAGGAACCACAGACTGATACCACTGCAGCAATGTGTATAGATTCCTGTTACCCGTGAGATCCAGAGCCAAACTGCTTGCTGCCCTGTAACGCATAAACTTCATAAACAGACAATTCCTCAAGAAATGCTGAATTTGACAACATTGTGGTCTCACCTGTCTGTATTTCCTTCTTCACAAAAATACTGTCACTGAAACCTTCCTTTTCTGTTCGAATTGTGAAGTTGTACAGCTTGCCAGGAGTGAGGTTGGAAAATGTTGCTGTTTCTTGCCTGACCTTCTGGACCTAGAAAACCAAATATAACTTTCACAGAACAGCTTGCAAAGTTTGTTTATCTTATGTAAATGATACCTCCTCCTATTTTAATGGGAAATACAGCTTTTAATTTAACCTACCAATTTCTTAATAGAAGACTTTGAAAAATAACCACATTGCCTATACACAAGTGGTCTTTTAAGAAACATACCCTGAGAGCACTTGCACAATTTGTACATGTAACTTCATACTGCTGAAAATCTCCATCAGCTCTGTCCCAGGCAATCTGTATTGAAGTGTCTGTAACGTTACCTTCTCGTACATTTAGTGGAGCTGCCAGGCCTACAGAAGAACATAAACCACCTTACTGTTCAATCCAAGATTTCATTCCACACTTTTTATATCTCCCATGGAAGCATAAAAGTGAAAACAATCAGTAGTAGAAGCAAACAGAGGGCAAAATCAGATCTCAGGCATACATTCCAAAGCAGAAAAACAATGAGAAAGAACAGAAAATAATATAGCCACTATTTAAAGAAAACTGTTTGCTTGTTTAACTTAAAATTACATGGGGATGAACATGCATTTCTCCCTGAGGATACTGCTGGAAATGATAAAACAGGAAAAGAAAACTTCTGGAAGTATAATTATAATAAGAAGTAGGAAAGTGCAAATATAGAATTTTAGCAGGTAACCTTTTTAAACAGATTTTAAGTTTTTATTAAAACTCCTTTCTTAAAGGCCTTGCTAGAAGGTGCCCCCTTCCCATAACTGTTTGAAATGTCTTTTACTGAATTTATTATCTTGAAAAATGAGAATCTCAATGCTTTTATTATTTGCTTAAAGAATAAACTTACTAATTTCAAGACACAGCACTAACTCAATTGATAATCATCTTCTTAACCAAAATAGTCAGAACGTGTCTTGTTTCCCAAAAGGACAATTTAATAGAGCCTAAATTCCTGAAATACTTGCTAAACATTTTATAGACTTGATATAAAAAACACAATTTAGAAAGTTTAGAATTTATCAGATATTATTATATTCTTGTTTAAAAAACAGCTAGTGTTAGTAGTATGATTACTAATTGTTTACACCGGTATATCAAGGTGATTTTTAAATAGCCTATCTCTTCTACTGCACTGAAATAAAATTAAAGTTAAAAGAGTTTATAAATAAAAATTTTATATGGTGCAATTTTATAGGAATAAATTTTAAATACTCACATGTTTTTACACCAGATACATGGTAAAAGGAGCTCAGCATTTTTCCACTCTTTGTGGAGACACAGAAATCATATTCTGCCCCTGATGTAAGGTTTTCAATTGTTATTTTACCATCACTTTTTAAAATGAATGTTGCATTAGGTCCTCCTTTACTTGCAACATATATGCCATCAAATACTCCGGTATCAGGCATGCGAACAAATAATACCACAGCATTGCTATAAAGCATGTAAGGAACTACAATTTGAACAGGCTTGGGCTCTAAAAGAAGAAAAGAAAAATGTCACCTGTTAAATCAGCTGCAAATAAATTCAGTGAAAACCACACAATAAATCTGAAGCATCTGCCCTGAGAAATATGCTTGCCCAGTGCAAACTAATAACTACCATAATAAAACATCATTGCTCAGAAACAATAAATAACCTGATCTTTTAAGGTGTTTATTACTAGAATCCTGAGGCTTTTGAAAAATGATTTATGAATCAAAACAAGTTAGGCTTCCAAAGGTATCAATCAATGAATTAATGTTTCAACCACACACACACCAAGAAGGTAAGGGATAACTGAAAAAAATATACCAAAATGTGTACGTTTACAGGGACATGAGCATGGAGAATGATACGTTTGACAGATGCAACAGTGATGTGTTTATTTTCTTCTCTTACACCTGGCTCTGACAGCTGTGAAAAATCCCATCTAGAATTTTCTGTCTTCTGTGTCTTTGAATGAGGTATTAAAGCTACTCCTGCATAAAAAATCTGGAAAAGACTAAGCTTGCTAGCCTCCAAAATACCGTAATCATTTAGGAAAAAATACAACAGAGCATTTCATATATCTATAACCTGACAGCTACAGCCTTTGAAAACCACATGTGTAAGTGAATTCTGCTTATTCCTTTCACATATGCCAAAAATTGTATATTGTGCCAAAAGTATTTCAACATCTTGGTAAACTAAGACTAACAGGAAAGACCCTTCAATAACAATGTAAAGCTTTTACCTTTCAACTACCAGTACTTCTAACTCTTATTAAAGTCCTTTCCCAGCACCCTCTTACCAACAGCATGGCAATTTCTCACAGCTCACAGAGCAACTAATGCATCACCATAAATAAATAACTTGTTTTGACAATTCCAATATTTTCCCATTTCAATGAAAATCAATGATTCACCAAATTTCTTCTGTCAGTGGGAACAGGATTCACAGCTGTGGTCCTCATTGCAGTTATCAGTACTACCAATGTGTTTTCCAAAGCTGCACCCTCTTTGAAAGCTAACAGAATCTACAGTGCTGTTAACTATTAGGATTGGATCAGTGTATTTCACATTCTAGTTCTCATCCTTCACTATTTAGCAAATTTACTTGGTCTACCAAATCTGTTAGATTATAGTAACGATAAATGAAGCTGATGTTGTCTGTATTATAGTGAATAGTTTCCACCATTAAATGATGTCTTACTTAAAGTGCATTGAATGGTCTTCAGTTCACTCATATTTCCATTAGTTACACTTGCAACTGCTATTTCATAAGTCATTCCAGGAATAAGGAGATCAACCTTCAATTCTTCTTTATTGTTTAAAAGAAAATTCTTAGTTTCACCTATGTCTGTATTGGGTTTCATCTGAATGTAGGATTCCTGACCCTCTTGTGGCAGCTTCCAGTGAATGATTACACTCTCTTCTTGTACATCCTCTGGGTGGATATAAACATCTGTAGGTGGACTGACGGCTTCATCAAAGAAAAAGATGTCAGTATAAAACCACAAATCAAACTTATTAACAGTTACTCTCCAATGATGCTTTTTGGGTTATCTTCTAACATTTTCATTATCTTAAAACTACTAATTCATTTAATTGTTCCTTAAAATAGTTTTTAGGCAACTGCCTGTAACGGGCAGGTTCTGCTTTCTGTTTTCTCTTGGCAAATAGGGACTTATTTTACAAGCATATTTTGTTCCATTGGACATATAAAGGGTAAGAAAAAAGAATATATAGTCTGAGTCACAGTATCTATGATTAGATAAAAAAATAATCTGTCTTCACCTACATAATTTGAGACCATGTTAATGTTTCTACTTTGCGAAAATTAAATATACAAACCATAAATCTGTATTTGTCCAATAGGATGTTACTTCTTTAGCACATACTCATGTGCAGTAAGTAAATGAATAAATAAATAAGGGGATAGGTACACTCTTTTGGAAGATTCTGAAAGTTAAATTCAGTAAATATATAATACAGAAAAGAATTGCCTCGACTTTCCCCCAGTACATCCCAACAAACCACAATCTGTACATGTCCTTAAAAATATTTTTGTAACTTGAATTTTAAAACCAAACTCTTCCTAGTGTAATAAAACAAACAGAAAATAGATATATCACCTGTTGTGATTAATATAGGCTTCTCGTGGCAGCTTAGAGTTCCTTTCTTTGCCACATTCTGTAAATACACCTGATACTGATGATAAGGCTTTACATTTCCTATTACTATTGAAGTCTTGCTTTTTTCAACTGGTAACTCTTCCCAGATGTTGGTTTCAGTATCCAAAATGTTGATGAGGTAGTAATGAAATGAAGCACTGGATGAATGCTGTGGAGGCTTCCAATTTAAATGTATTAAAGCAATGTCCCCATCTGCCATTTTTATTTTCCTCTGCACCCCTATGAAGTGAGCAGAGGAAAATGTTTCAGTACCTTCTCTCTTCACTACTGATAAATCTTCCTTATCTGCAGCTTTATCTTTGTAAGAGATTGTGGGGCCAACTGCATCCTCACTGTTTAGTATCTTTCCCTTAATTATTTCCTTCCTTCCCCCTTTCTTTCTTTACCTCCCTACTTCCCTCCTCCCTTTTTCACTCTTTCATTCCTACTCTTTGTTTTAAATTCCTGATGCTAAGCAAATGGTCCAAATCCACTTGTATTACAGAGCCCTTGGTTTTGGTGAGATCATTACCACAGAGATTGGTTTGATGCATTTTGATGCAGCAGGAAAGTGCCATAGTAGCAACCTGCACTCAGCTGCGGTCACAGGGGTCACCCAGAGCAAAGCTGTTGGCCAGCATTATACCAAGCTTTGAGGCAGGGGCAGTAGAAGTATGAGTACTCATGCTTTTATATAGCTCAACATTGTGAGTTGCATTGAGCATGTGGAGTAATGAAGCATTTCCAGGCAGGAGTGTGGAAGTGTCTGGGGAGAGGTCAGAGATTTTCCCTGTACCAGGCATGAGGGCAGTAGAAGTCTGATAACACTCTGGCTGCAGGAACCCCTGGGAGAAACCCGTCCCAGGGCAACCTTGTGCACCCAAACGTCCTCTCTGAATTCAGGGTTGAAGCCTTGAATGTAACTGCATGGCATAGCTTGAGCTGGCCAGAAACCCACTACAATGGCCAAATAGTCCCCACAGCAGGCATCATCACTAGGGTTGAGCAATTGCACATGGACATCACCTCTCCATGGTCACCTGGATACACTCACCCTGCACACCCCTTTCACATCCCTCTGTGCTCTTTGCAGCATCCTGGCCTGGGATAGCTGAACACGGACCAAACCCAGACACCCCAACAACGCAATAACCCACCAAAGCCACCCACAGATCATGGGATAGGAAGGATTTTGCCTGTCCCTCAAGGCATGAGTGTCAATCGGAAGGACATCTTTCACTGTTCCCCCTCCCATCTCTTCAGGGCAGGGATTCCAACATTCATTGAGTAACTCCCAGGGGAGGAAGAGGAAAAGGGCAAGGTTTGGGCTATTTTGCAATCAGTTCATCTGCGGTGCTGGGCTGACATCACAGCCCAACAGACACACAACCCTTTTGAGAGCAATTTTGGATCCAATAGCATCCGTCAGAGTTAAAATTAGACATCTCTGGGCAGATGCACTAGATCCTGTGGCCAGTCTCAAGGGTGCATGCTGAAAAGCATTCTGGGCTGGAACGGGCCCATCGAAGGGTACTATCTCATTAACATCAGGACAGGAAATTACATCAATTTTTCCATTTTCCACTGAAGCAAACAGCACTGCGCTGAAGGGGTGTTGACACAGGTTAGAAACACAGCACTGGAAAGTATGTATTAGTATCCTGTTTAAAACCACATGTAAGTCTAGATGCTGATGTGAATCTATATGGAGTGGAAAATAGCTCTGCTCTCACCCACAGACACTTAAATCTTTAATAAGTATTAACCATTGTTAGAAGAGGTTGCACACATCCATTCACCTTCCTGATAAATGCCTAACCCAAATCTGAGACTCAACTGATAGAGTAACTTTGCAATCTCTGTTTTCTATATGTCCCAGCACCCAGCAATAAAGTATTGCTGTCACCATTTATAGAGGCTCATCACACACCTGGCACCTCCCCAGGGCTGCTCCCTGCTCTAAATACTTCAAGTTGAGTTTGGGAGCAAGAACATCCCAAAGCAAAGTTTGGAGATGGTTAAAGAAGGCAGCACATGCCCAAGACAACAGATTTGTATTGGAATACTGTCTATCCCAGTCAGATTTTGATGGATATCTGGGTGTTCTGTTCTAAGGCATCCTGTAGGTATCAGAAGGTATAACTGTTTTGTGCTCTGAGTCCTAGTCTGGGTCCAGCACAGGGAAGAAAAATATCAGTTTCAGCTTTACTGTGGAGGGATTTCCAGGGGTCTCCTCCCCATCCCAAAGCAGAACAGTGAGGAAGAACAGAGAAGGCTAGTGAAAAGCATCTAGTTGTCCTTATAGATCTGGACTTTGCTACTGTAACTGAGGGGCGGATGAGTTCTTTGAGATTATTTTTTTTAATTAGAATATTTAATCTGGGCTGTTTGTGATTAAAATACCAAGAATCTTGTGGCAGAAACCAGGAATCCAGTGATGTGGCTTCAGGTTTGCTTCAACTTTCTGTGTCTGTCTGCAGACATGACTCAGGGCTGTAACTTCTGAGCAAAAGAGAGAGTGATGCTTCTGTTCTGCTTGACTTGTCTGCTTAAAGCTTTTGGTTGCCAGGTGTATACTGGTAGAGCTGAATATATTCACACATACATGGGTGTATGTATGTACATATTTATGTATGTATGTATCTTGTCTACCTGTTCATCTATCTGTCTGCTATTTGTCTGTCCATCCATCCATCCATCCATGGAGCATGCATGTCTATGCCCATGGAGGCATATGAGCAACCGTATACACACGCTCTGCTTTTATAAAGGTGGGTACCTTGTCATGGGGAGGTGACTGATGAAGGCAGCCTCTTCCTCCTCTCCTAGGTGGCAGAGGGAATGGCGTACATTGAACGTATGAATTCCATCCACCGTGACTTGAGAGCTGCCAACATCCTTGTCTCAGAGACACTTTGCTGCAAAATTGCTGATTTTGGCCTCGCCAGGATCATTGAGAACGAATACTTGGCACAAGAAGGTGGGTGTTGTTCCCAGCATTGCTTCACCAGCACATTGCACTTATCTCTAATCCTTCTGCCATGAAAATGCACCAAGATACAGGGTGTCCAAGGGCTGGAACCAGGCACAGGGCACCCACCACTGCCAATGGCATAAGACCCAAGCCCCCATTGCTGCCATTGTCAGCACCCAGGCAGCAGGAAGGGCAAGACAAAGAGCCAAATAATTGAGCCCTAGGAGAGGCAGCAGTACTTAGGGACAACAAAGAGCAAGTGAGGTTTGCGGAAGGAAATGGGGAAAAAAGTCTTTTGGCAGTGTTTGGGGGAGATTCCTGTTGAATCTCAGGGTGTGTCACTGAAGAAATTTGACCTCCACTAATGAAACCTGCTGCCTGTGCCTATGTGTTCTCAGTAAGTCAGTCCAAAGGGAAGCAAATAGCAGTGTAACTCAGTTCAGCTTCCAGATGCTCCAGGCAAACCCAGCCCAGACCAGATCTCTTCCATAACAGAGGGACGACTTACCAGAGAAAGTTGGCAGCTGGGCAGGTATTTCTCATGAGAACAAAGTACCTTGAGCATCTAAACCAAGCCAAACAAACAAAAGGCACACAAAATGAGGTGCTTCCCATGTTAATGCGAAATCTCCTTGTAACTCCACCTGCAAGGCCAAGCCCTTTGCTGGGCCCGAGTATCTGACTGGGAGGTGGACAGGAGAGCATGGCCATGAGAAGTGGCAGCTGGTTTGGCTGGTGCAGAGGTCCATCTACAGCCATTTGACAACAGGGTTAAGTCAAATTCCTCCGCAGCATCTTTTTCTCTTTGCTTACCTCTGACTCTAAGGTCAGTTAGGAGATCACGTACTTCAGACTGCAAAGAGATGTTGTCTTTATCAGGGAAACAAGCAGAAATGATTGAAATAAAATTATTAAGTCTGGCATAAGTGGCACCTACTAGAAGATTTTCAACTTTTGGAAATCTGTCCTCCTCTAGAGTTCAGATGAAGATAAATCTTTCTATAAAAAATACTCTGGGGTAAGGAAATTGAATAGATTATTTTTTTCTTATAAGATAGGAAACTTTTCTTTCCATTTGCTGTCCCAAAATACTTTATGGCACATGCATTTCAACATGTAAAACTATTTCAAAGTAGTAAAAGCTTGAAAATGTAACTTGTGTAATGGCATGAAGGAGTACTGGGAGATTACTGTGATTTTTTAAAGGCAGTTTTTATCCTTAATAGGAGTGTAGGTGAAATCAGTAAAATTCTGTTAACATACCCAAAGGAACTACATCTCCAGTGGAAAACAGTTCCTATCAGCATTTTTCCAGCTAGCTTTAATCTGAAAAAACAACTTCCCCTCTATCCACTTTGAACAATTTTCACTTCATAGATTGCATTTCCGAGCCTCGTCAGTCTACTTGTCAGAGAATGATGTGGAAGAACAAAGGCACTTATTTCACACACTGCATTTAGGCCTGCAGTCCTGGAAGGATATATACAAATAAAAATGTGATTTCCTCTGCAGCCTTTAACACATTCAGTTCCTACTTATCAAAGGCATTTGAGTTTGGGGTTTTTTTGGCCTTAGCTGAACTGAAACTGCCATTGCAAAATGGTCATTGCTGTCCGCAGCGTGCATAACAAGAACTTAGTGGACAAAATAAAATGGGTCTTCTTTTGGTTTTGATAGATGCATGCAGCTTTAGGAACTGGAGGATTAATACTTGCTGCATCTTTTATGCACTTTTCCTAAAAACAGTCTCCTTCCTTTATACAGAATAAAGTCCTACTGCCGTCCTCTAATAAAGCTGCTTGAGGCATTGGCTTTGAATAGCACAGACACATAGTTTGGGCTACAGAAACCCACTGATTCCTCATGGCATCATTCTACATAAAGAGTGATGGGTCTGTCATAAATGCTGATGGATGCTCAAGGGCTGCTGCAAGCATGGCTCACTCCAGCATCATACCCTCAGTGAGCACGGGTTGGATATCCTTCCATGCTACCATTCCTGGCTCTATTCCTGAGATCCCCCATCACTAAACACACAAGAGATGCAAAGATGTTATAAGAGTGCAGATTCCTCTAACTTCATTAGCAAAATAGTCTACCTAGAGTTTTTTAGTATTCACATTATCAGTTACCTAAGGCATTAAGCTTTTTTTATTACTTGGCCTCTGTGTATTGGTATTGAAGAATGTTTATAAGCATATACATGTGTAAAAGTATTCTAAGATGAAATAGCCTTGATTACAATGGACACAGAACCAAGAAAGGCAAAGAGATGCTAAGTAGAAATGACATTTTAGTAAAAACAGGAGACAGGCAACAATTACCTCCCTCTGCCCCTATCATAGAATCGTAGAACCCCAGAATGGTTTGGTTTGGAAGGGACCATAAAGCTCCAACTCCCTGCCACAGGCAGGGACACCTTCCACTAGACCAAGTTGCTCCAAGCACTGTCCAACCTGGCCTTGAGCACTGCCAGGGATGAAGCAGCCACAGCTTCTCTGGGCACCCTGTGCTAGGGCCTCACCACCCTCACAGGGAAGAACTTCTGCCTAAGAGCTCATCTAAATACTAGAAGGAAAATAAATGGAAGAAACTGTGGTGCTATCTCCATAATGCCACAGTTCCTTCAGAAAGTCCCACCACAGCCCCCCGATGCAGTCAACAACCTGCAGGACGCAGGGCTCAGTTTTGGGAAGCAGCTTGCCTGTGCCTGTAGGAGCAGAGGGAGATGCTGTGCCTCCACTTGCTATTTCTCTTTGCTTCCTCTGGACAGGTGCGAAATTCCCAATCAAATGGACCGCGCCAGAAGCCATTAACTTTGGAGTTTTCACCATCAAATCTGACGTGTGGTCCTTTGGGATCCTCCTGACAGAAATCATAACCTACGGCAGGATCCCTTACCCAGGTATAGCACGTGGCAAATATGGGAGGAGTGTGCATTGTCTTCAAAGTACCTAGTGCTGCTTTATGCTTGAAGGCACATACCCAAGTGTAGACACATGTGCCCAGACATGCACGCCTGTCTCTTCATGATGGGATTCCTTTCCTAAGCTCCATGGACCTATGGTAGGTACTACTTATAGAAGGGAGTCAGGGAGGGGACAGGGGGATGGAGGGGGAATTGCAGCAATGAAGAAGGGATGGTTCCCAACTATGGCCCAGCATCACAGCCCCTCATACCCCTCCATCTTTGCCTGGATGTCAGCCTTTGGGAGCACTGAGCTCAGGGTGATGAATAACTCTTATTCGGCTGTGTTCCCCTCCAGGGATGACCAACCCCGAAGTGATTCACAACCTGGAACGGGGCTACCGCATGCCCTGCCCGGACATGTGCCCTGGGGAGCTCTACAACATCATCCTGAAATGCTGGAGAAACAAGCCCGAGGAGCGCCCGACCTTCGAGTACCTGCAGTCGGTCCTTGAGGACTTTTATACCTCCACAGAGCAGCAATACGAAGCAGAGCCTCAGCAGTAACCCACCATCCTGCCAACCCGGAGGAAAGACAGCACCCTGTGATGGCTCAGTTCAGGCCTTTCCCTTTCTCCTGTGTGCCACCACAATGCATTTGGAGATAGGGAATGAGGAGGGACACAAGGGAGGTGGATGCTGCCAGCTCTGTGGTTATCATGGGGACAAACAAGGTGGCTGAGAGATGGCACAGCTCCTTCTTCATCCGCCTTGGAGGCCTGAACCCACTTCACAGACACTGCTTCTGTCACAGAGGGCAGAAAACTCCTTTGCGACACACCTGGATACAGAAAAGACCCTCAGCCCTGCAACTGCAGCCCTTGGAAGTGGGGAACATGGCCAGGGGCATGTTACAGGGGGTGCACAATCTTCCTCCTCCTTCTGATGCCACTGGTAGCAATACTACAGCCCATTTCATACCATGGGCAGGGGTGGGATTGTA
>JAVHNF010021820.1:18905-33444 GCA_034783455.1 Micropsitta finschii | reverse complement strand
ATATGAGCACCTAACAGATAAGAATAACATGGGTTATTCTCATCAACAGATAATGCTTTTTTTTTGCAGTAATAACAACCTACTGAACTCTGTAATCACCTGTAACAATTGAGTCCTCTTTGCGAAAATATCTATTAATTCTTACTCTTATAAAGGAAGTTTAATACAAAACATGACAGTAATGGGCATATAATAGGAGATCACTTCTGTATTACTATTTTGTCTTTCAGCACTTGCTTATCCTTCAAGGCAAGATCCTTCTGTAAATAGGAAATGTGTCAGCTAGAACTTACGTGTGAGGAGAGAGAGAGAAATTCATCTTTCTTCTACTGCATATTATTAGGAAGCTCAGGTTTTGATCTGGGCAGTAGTGGCTTAATGAAGGAACAGTTTGTTACAGCAGTACATACAACTGCTGTTCAAGTAAGTTGTGGTACATCAAATGACATCCCTTGGAAGTCACCCCCACCCCCCTGCAATGACTATTCCATATCCATCACATCATAGCCCCTAACTGCAGGCACAGAGCTGGGTATCCAAGCAGGGCGATGGCCCCCTGTGTCTGGTCACTGAGTACCTCATACCCAACTTGATCTCAGTTCACTTGGGTATCTGAGAAAGACTGGATTTTTTGTGCTCAACACAAAAGTCATAATTGCAGGAAGGCTAAAATTCCACTCTCCTGAAGCTTATTCCTGTCTAAATGGCCTCAAGTCTGGGACTCCAAATAGTGTTTTTGTGCTGTCGTGTGAGCTATAATAGTTGCAATGACACGGTGTGAAACCATCCGTCACCCTGTTTTACACAAGCTAAAAATGAATTCTGAAAATCCAGCACGAAGTTAAGAGTGAAAATAAAATATTTGGAATTCTATTATTTGGAGGTTCTGCTGCCATTCAGTTTAGGAAGACAGCGATGTCTCCAGTGCTGTAGAAGACCCTGGGGATGCCATGGGTTTAGTGCCACAGTTTTCCATACCCAGCGTGAAGGGGCTGACTGTATAACTTAACATCTGTATTTGTGTTCTCATCTCCTGTGAGAACCTGAACTGCTAGGAAGGATGCTACTTGCTTCTCACTGTGGCTGGGACAGACACATAGCTGTGTGGATGCAGGCTACCTTTAGCAGAGTAACTGTAGGTCTTTCTTCACATCACTTTGCCAAACTACCATCTGTCCATCACAAGAAGTCAACAAGAGAATGGATAGGAGGGATTGCAGTGAAGAAATTGGCTGATCTTCTGGTATTACAGCAGTAGATAAAATTAAACAGAAGAAAACCCCCAAGCCCTTGAAAACCAGAGCAAACCCCTTCCCCTGAGCAGTAGCACTTTCAGTCATTATACGGGGAATAACACACCACAATAGGATTATGATGACTGCAAATGTACCATATTGAAATAAAATTAGTTTAAAAGGAATGAACAATACCATCATCAGGCAGCTTTCTTGCAAGGTGGGAAATAGCTTTAATAACTTTATTGTTGGAACTAGACTGAAAAATAGAAAGGCTCTGCTTGCCCCAATACAACAGTGATTGTGTTAAAAGCAGAATCTCTGGGTCTAGAGAGCTCTTCTGGTGTTCCCAGCCTATGAAAAACAAGGGCCATGGCATGCAGCTGGAAATCAGCAATGCAGAGCGTTGAGATCTCATTCAGAGATGGGTGTATTTCAGAGTATGGAACCAAACAGGAATATTCATTATATGGAAAGTTAACGCATCATGCTGCCTAGGAAGGATGCTGAGAAGTGGCACAGGAAAATCAATAAAGGTTGAAGTCTCTGTAAGTGCAGGCAGAATGTGGAATAAGAGCTTCAAAGGCAAAAAATCCAATTGCCAAAGTTAATATTACCTTTCTGGGACATGCTCTTTGGACATAATGAGAAGGAAATAACATAATGGGACTTTGGTCTCTATTTTGGGAACAGACCACTCTATTGTCTGAGAGCAAAAAGGGGATGAAAGATGGTTCAGGCTGAAAATCTGGGCACGATGTCCTCCTGGTTGTGATGTGAGGACACCAGCCCTGCTCAGGGCTGTTCATTGCTGAGGCTGTGGTTAAGTGCCTGTTAATAACAAATACCTGGTGAAAGCACCCAAAGTGATGGGGTTTTATGCTGTTTACTTGTGAGAGAATGGACTTTCCGCATCAGTTGTTAAGTCTGTGGGGATGCAGCTGCCCCAGGCAATTCCTTGAACAAACTGGAAACCACCAGGAGTGCATTGGGCTGGGTCACCAGTCTGTACCATGTGTCTGTGACTTTATCATCATTTCCCATGTTAGCTTTATCATATTGTGGAACATGGTTTTCCTCCCAGGTACGTGTAGTGGCACAAGCATAAAACCAGGGATAATACCAAAGAAATAAGGGCATATAAAGTGGGGGTGAAGCTGGTAGGAAGCTACTGATATCTCTTATTTGTGAACTTGGTGTAATTTGAACAACTTTATACCATTTATATTAAATCACCCTGTTCTTTTTGCTTGTCATTTTGGAGCTTATTCTTTCTCTTTCTGTCATATCTTTTACCTGACAAACTCCAGCTTAATGTATTTCTTTGGCAGTTACATACTTAATCTTCCTGATTCCTGTGGATACCAGGACAACAATGTGTTGCAGAACCTATTAAAGCAGATCAATCAGAGACTAGCCATTGATCTTTGCTGGGGACTGGGAGGTGCTGAGCCCTGGCTGCTGAGCCCATGACTCAGGATGGGGAATCAGGAGGAGAATTCTTGGCAAATAGGGAAAACCGTGTTGTGACAGGGTTATCTGACCGGGTTACTTGAATCAGTTGTTCTACCTGACACACTCATGAAGTGTTCTCCCTGTTTACTAGGTGAATGCTATGAGGATGTAATGACAGGAGAGCTGGCTATGGCACGGGGCTGTTGTGCCGTAGCACCATATGATGCAAGAAAGATACTGGGTGTCTTCTAACACATGTAAATGGTAAACACAAATAATGACATTAATATTACACAGCAGATTACTATGAGGTGTGTAAACCTATCAGATGGATAACGCCCTGCCTATTGCAAATGTAATGACAAACCCCCAAAGATTGAGAAGAATTCAAGGACTTTGTTACATATGGCATTATCAATGAATGCAGTATTTTAGCTTCATAATATAAGAGCCTACTGCTACAGATTTCAGGAGGTACATCACTGCTAGCTCATCAATAGCATTTCTCAAGTGTATAGAGGATCTATAGCCTGATAGTAGACAAGCCTCCTGCATCCTTTTTGTTTCAGAAAAGGAAAATGGGGAAAAAAAGAAGAGCAAAGATTTACTTATGGCCAATTTCACAGGCTGCAATCAATGTACAGGTCATCAGGAGAGATTCAGGGAAAGGCATAACGTGTGTCTAACAGGCTCTAAGTAAGAGGCTATCCAGAAAATTGGATTTAGGTAACCAGGAACCTTATTTAAAGCACTAAAACTCAGAAGGCAGAGTGTTTCATAACCTAAGTTACTGAACTTTTAAGAGCTTTTCTGATTCCCCCTCAATGGTATATAAAATGGTATATTAGCAAAACTAAGGAAATTATATTTTAGTTGCAAAACTTTCCATACCTAGATTAAGTGGTAAATAGCTTATAGAATTGTAGAACAGTTTGGGTCGGAAAGGACCTTAAGATCATCAAGTTCCAACCCCCCTGCCATAGGCAGGGGCACCTCACACCAAACCATGTTACCCAAGCTTAACCCTTTTACTTTGGCACCTGCTTTTATACAGCTTGCTATATTACAGCTGCTATAGCCAACAGCTTGGTCACGGTCACAGTGAATTCAGTCATGGATAAACCGATGTTTGATTTAAATGACATTAAATGATGTTTTAAATTAAATTAAAGTTACAGCTAAGAGTGTTCATCCGATGGGCTCAGAGTTCATCCAGCAGTTCTGACGCTGAGACAATACTGTTAAAGGTAACGACTGGAGCCAGATGGGAACAATCCCTGGAGGGTGAAGCTGCCTGGTGCTGATGGTCCCATCAGGCTGCATGTAATGAAGGCCTCAATTTATTGTTTTTCTATGGCTTTCTATTCTTTGTGATCATTTGCTGATGGAACCTGATAAGGATCTTGTTACAGGAAATTGCTCATTTATCTTGTACATGCAGGACACCCCCTTTCCATGCCTCTCGTACACCACATAGGAACCTCTTTGCAGAGAGAAAACAGCCAGGCTCTTTGTAAGAGATCATCATTTTCCTCCCATGCGTTGGCTTAGGGAACGCTTAAGATCTCATTTTATCCTGCAATCAAGCTCGTCAGCTCTCCCCTTGCTTTTCCTTCTCAGCGAGGAGCGGAAGAGGACTGCAGCCTTCTCCTCTTAAAGGGGAGCATGCAGCACCTCAGAGATCTGATACTGAGCTACAGAACGTCCTGTGCCATCGACCAAGTGGGTATCATTTGAAATAGAGTTCTCCCTCCTTCATGGCGATTGTCATCGTCACCAACATTTGCTCTCACTAGAAGGCAGCACATCAACTGATGGATGAGAACATGCTGAACACTGTGGGACATGCTGACTGCTTACTCCGGCAGACTGTCAAGTCTCCATCTGTGTCCCACTTGCAGCTTACCAATGACCCAGCATGAAGTTAGTGTAAATCAATAGGAAATGGGCTGGCCAGGCTGCTCTTTTCACCTAAGTATTAGTGGAGCTGCCACCTGCTCTGTAACAGCACATGGAGATGGGGCAGGCAGTGGGACGATGCATGGTCTGTGGGTCTCCTAAACCAGATCAATGCATAGGAAGAACTTCAGAGCTCTGCTCACTCCTGGCTGCTGGTATCATGCCCTGATGAACCCAGAGAAAGCTGGGACCCATAGACCCTAAACAGTGCAGAACAACAGCTACGTTACATAGGAGGCTGTGTACTCAGAGCCTGATAGGCCTCGTCTTTCAGATGTGGCATCATTTTAGATCATAAAACCCCCAGCAAAACAGCTGATGGAGGGTTGTGCCACATTCCCTTCTATCAAGCCGTGGGCTTCCAGCCAGCAGCACTATCCTTCCAAGACAAAACACACATACCTTCTGGCTTTCTTCTCATGTTGACTCAGAAACTCTCTTTCAGCAGCTCCTTAGAGAAAGGAGTGAAGTATTTATGATCAGATATTGGGTAAGAATATCCTGTCATATCAGACGTGTGACCAACAGGGGTTGCATTTGGGAGTGACAGACATTATGAGCCAGACACAGACACGGAGAGGGTGAAAAGCAAAGTATTGGAAACTGCTCCCGTAAGAGACATGGAACTGAAATGCAGCATCTATTCACAATTCAAACCCAGAACATCAAGCGCCAGCAGAGCCGGCATCGACTCCGAAACAGGGATTTAAAGACATAAGGAAGATAACAACTTCAGGAAAGAAAAGCGAGCCCAGTGACTGTCAGATTAATTGAACACAGTGTCAGGAAGAGACTGCTTTGTGAAGTGCTGCCTCTTAAAGCATTACAAAGTCAGAGAGACATCAGAAGCATTGATTGGCAGCAGAGGGGAAACAGAAACCACGAACGATCAATAAGGCAGCTGCCAGATGGTGGGGGTGACACATCGGTGCTTGAAGTACTTTGTGGAGCTTGAAGTGGCTAAAGAATAGGAGTGGGACCAACCCATTGATCAGAACCAGTTTGTGTGTTGCAGGTTTTGCAAGCACACCTTCTGGCGTTTGAATCCATTTAGCACAAATGCTGCCGTTACCTGTTCCTGCTTAGCACGGCTGCAGCATCCTCTGCAAGCCTTAAAGGCTAAACTCTTTAGCTCTTTATTACAGAAGAACTTGGGATCTCCTGATATCACCAACTACTTCGGGTGTATTGTTGTTAGTGGGAAGTGTTGGTAAATCATCTCTTAGTTGCCAAAGCATTAATGAAATACTTACTCTATGTTTCCACTGGCTATAGATCTCCGCCTGGCCAAAACCCCAGCATAAGCACAGAACCCAAGGGCATTTAAGGGGCTGCCTTGGGTTGTCCTGATTTCTGTAGCTGCTACAGAGAAACCTGGTCTTTTGTTGCATTGCTATCCCAGGTGATGTGCCCACTGCCCAGCCACTGCCTTCCTTGTGGCTGCTCCAGCTCTACTTCTTGTCATAGCTACCAATGATTTAGGAAGAGGATTACACCCTTTCTTCAGGAGAAGTGTTCTAAATACCAGGAGACAGACCCCAGACTGCTGCGTTCCTGCCTCTCCCAGGCTGTCTCTCCACTGTTTCACTAGGCAGTGTCCCAGTTCATCCTTTGTCCAGAGGATTTCCTCCTGCCTGTCCTCAGTGGGGTCACACTTTTTCTCCTGTCCCTAAAGAGACAATTTTCATTGTCTGGGTTAGACCTGCCAGGTTTCTGTTCTGCCTTCTTCCTGCAGCAGGTGGTGGTCATACGTGTTCTGCTTCCCATCAGCTCCATCCCTCAGGCACTTCCTGGTAAGCAGCTCTTTTCCCCTACTGTTGTTAGGAAGTGCTATGTACCCACCTACCTGTGTGTGTAGGGGCTGTCATCTTTAGAGGCAGGGCAGCCAAGCTGGGCAGAGGAGCCTTCCCTGAAAGCCACGCAGAGGGCACTGGGATGCTCTTGCTGCTGTAGCATTGCTTAGGACATGCCTGGCAGGCAGGGAAGCAGCTCCCTGCCCTCCCACATACACTTCCTGAGCAGGCCCCGAACTCACTCGGCTTGTACTGAGAATATTCATGGGGAAGGATTTGCCTGAAGGAATGTTTTGTGGAAGGAGCAGATTTCCAGAGCGTGTTGATAGGAAGTGATTACTGACTCCATAAATAAGAGCATTTGCACTGGCAGGAGCGAATTAAGTGAAGAGTGCATTAGGAGCGCGGGTCATCCAAAGCCAAAACCCAAGCAGGAGAGCCTTTTAACTCTGAGGAATTGCTCACATGATAGCAATCTTCTCCAATATTTGAACTTAGGATCACATCACCCGGGTGAGCTGCTTGCAATGGGATGTGGCAGGAGGGAGCAGGGGCTGGGCAGGACGTGAGCTGCACCTTTGCACCTACGGGTAGATATTAAAGCTCTGCTGGTACTGGAGGAGTGGGAGAAGTCATGGAAGTCCCACTGGATGCATTGGGAAGGACCATGTCAACCAGAGCCCGCCGGGGCCCTTCTCCAGCGCTGGGCTGCGCATGCTGGGTGATTGCTCTGCTGGCCTTCCCCTCGCATCAGCTATGCCAAACATTGAGTGGAACCATCTGAGAAAAGCTGGAAGTGTATCAAAGATGTGATTTGAACGCAGTAATTTAGCCCTCATCTGCAGTCCAGAATCACCATCTGCTCAACATGTCCTGCCCTGGTTCTTCACCGCTCAGGGAGGACCGTGTACAGCATCCCCAAGCTTTGCCTTTGGCTGTGGTTGTAAAATGAACCCAGAAACCTGATTGCTCTCTTTCTCTGGTGTAAGTTGTACTGATGTTAGACGAGGAGAAGGAAACACCCATGGAAATATCACAAAATGGTCAGGATCCCGCGGGAATTGGTTCATGGGGAAGAATTAGAGCCTGGATGTATAGCTTGGCTTGCAGAGGTGAGTTAGAGAAGTGGACATGATAGCAGCCTGGGAGGATTTCAAGGGTGTGAGCAGAGGGCTAAGATGAAATATGTGGGATGGTACAAGGAGGTATGACTAGGAGCAAAGGAATGATGTGGAAGAAGGGGAGGACCGTGCATTACGAGGTGAGTGAGATGAGCCCACGGCCCAGTTTCACACTGTTGTCATGAAAACCTGGGAAATACGGATTTTCAATTTCATTTATTGCGCTGAAGTGCCATTAAACAGGACCGGGCTTTGCCAGCTGGGCTGGGGACTTTCCGAGCAATCATAGACACTTTTTGTGCATTAGCCCTCTGTCAACATCCTTTATTGTGCTGTTTGGGGAGCTTAAGGGTCCCCTCTCAGTAGAAGTAAATACAGGTATTAAAGCAGGGATGTGCAGAAGTTCCTGGGGTTGCCACGGCTCTAAAGGCTTTCAGTGTTCGACATGTGTGACGTGGGATCTCTTTCTCATCCCTGACTGCACAAGTCTCTATCGCAGCATCAAGAGCGCGATCTGGGAGCGGCTGTATTTTATCTTAGCGAGAGTAGCTCACTAAAGCCCTCTTACGTCATGCGCTGGGAAGCTGCTGCTAATCGGGGACAGATGAACTGGTTCAGACAACATTCAATCCTCTTTCAACTTTTGCCCCAGTTTCCAAGCCAGTCCTTCCCCGCGGAATGCCGCAGCCTGCCTGGAGCCCCGGCCTGCCTCTTCCCATGGCTGCAGTTGTGTGCTGGTGACTCTGCTGTGCTGGCCCTGGCTCCTCCAGAAGCACAGGCGCTGGGATGCTTTCTGGCCTGCTTAAAAGAGAGCAGAAGGAGCCGTGCATCCTTCTTAGCAAGGCAACCTCAGGCTGAGTGAGCCTCGAGGGGATGTGAATAGAAACCGAAGCTTTAATTTGCTGCAAAAAAAGGCAAAAGCCATTTACATTAATCACAAACCTCTTCAGAGGTTTCCAACCCAGTTTCTACAGACTGGAGGAGCTTTGCAGACAGAGGGTTCCCACTGCTCGGGCTCCTCGGGTCAATGTCTCTGCTGGCATCTCTCTGCTGCCTCCGCAGCGTGGTCAGAGCAGCTCAGGGCAAAAGGCTGCTCCAAACAAACAGCATCTCCTGCTGATCCTCACCAAATCACCTCTATCCATGGGTTCTTCATCAAATCTGATCACCTGTGGCTGTAGGAGCATTTGCCTATAGAACAAGAAACTTGGCATGTCACCATAAGTACATTTACTGCTGATATATGATCAGGCATGTAAGCAGAAAATCGGGTTTGCAGTGTTGGGATAGATCCCAGCAATTTTCCCTTAGCCAAGCTGAACCCCCCAGGCTTCCTGAAATCCATTTATCACTGTGCTCGCCATCTCCTTGGGAACAGCTCTGCAGCAAGCAGAGGATAATTCTGTATTCCATAAACCTTCTTCATCCGCTGCTGGATCCAGGGAAAGCTGCTGCAGTCACTTCCCTGACCAGGATTTGCTTCCACAAGTCCATCTATATAATATCAACAGGAATCTTTTGTTTTGGAGACAGGGGTTTAAGGAATGCTCAGAACAACGAGCGTAGGTGACAGTCCTGTGGCAAACCAGTGCTTGGGTCAGGACTGGAGTTTTACAAGCCAGTTTCCAACATATTCATTTTCTAGCAAGGAAAACTTGATATTTTTCCCAGAAAAACATGCACAAATCTCGTTTCTCTGTTTCTTGCTACAACAATGACTTTCACTGCATCATCGCCCTCAGAGTGCTCGCAGCTTGGGTGTTCTCTGGGACAAGAAAGTGAAGAGCAAGGTTCAGGACATCTACATGTGTACGTCCTGATGTGCACGGGTTGGTGGGCTTCCTGGGTACTCCAGTCCACAGCATTCCTGGGGTTAATCTCTCTCCAGCTTTCATGAGCCCTTCAGCCTATTTCTGCTGTAGATCCCAAGGAGCTCATCCCATGACACCCATTTCCATCATCATGGGCATGATGTGCTGTTGGGGGAGCGCGCTGGTTTGGTGCAGATGATCCCCAAGGCTTTCCCACAGCCTGACACACCATTGCCTATGGCTGTTTAGGACCAGACTGAGCCGCCAGGCCCATTTTGGAAGCCTCCTCACAAACATGCACAGGACAAACCAAGGGAGGCTGCGGGGTTCATCCTGGAGGTGTTTACAGCTCAGCCACAAGCCAAAGGGAAAGTGGTTCTGCTGCCGATGTGCAGGAAGGGGCCAGAGGTGTTTTAGGCAGCTTTCTAGTTCTCATCTTGTTTGCACCGTGTGATGCTCAGGGTCTGAGTCGCACTGGAGCTCTCCTTCCCCTCCAAATGGGCTCTGGTTTTCGTAGGGAAAGCAAGAAGGCTTCAGCTGCCACCAGCTCACGCCAAGTCTCCAAACAAATCCATTTGAAGGTTCCTGGTCTGGCAGTGCTTAGTCCAAGATGGGGCGGGAGAGAGGGGGAAAGGGGGAAAAATCAAGATAAGAAAATGTTTCTTGTTGGAATATTGTGATTATTCCGTTTATGAACTCGCCCATCTCCAATTTGCCTGCGGGGAACAACACGCAAGGCGAGAAGAAATCAAAGCTGCTTTCAGGCCATCACCAACATTTCATTCTCGAGCATGACCTCAAAGACCAGCAGTGAACACCCATTCACACAGCCCCAGTGTCACAGATAAGAGGGAAGGGGCTGGAGGACACTGCCTCCATCCACTCAGGGCGAGCAAGGGTTAAACACATTCCGGGGGGGGGGGTATCCAGCAAGTGGGCTGGCACAGCTCTGGCTATAAATTACATTGATCAGAGGGTTTACAAAGCAGCCACTACAAAATATCTTGGCTTCCTTATTAGTGAGTCAAGTGGAAGAGCACAAGGAGCATGTGGGAATGTGGCCACTACAACAGCGCTTAATTCATTCTGCTGATGCTTTTGTGCCTGAAGAGCCTCCCAGCAGCACAATGCATGGAACTCACAGGCTCGATTCCTGCCATGGTGGTTAACAGCTTGACATGTGGCTGTAGGGAAGAAATCCAACCTCCAGGTCTCCACTGCAGTTGTCTCCAGGAGAGGCATGGCCATAGCTCACTGCCTGTGCCTTCTGCTCAGGCCAGCCCCAGAGACATGGGAATTGATTCTCAACGCCTGTTAAAGCCATAGAGAGGGGATGGGGCAGCATCCTGTAGCTCCAGGGCTGTTGCAGCCTCTTATCTCAGGTGTTACCAATGCCAAGCTCCGCCTCTGCTCTGAGCCCTATCTCAAGCCACTGTTTAAAAGAAGAGTGGAGGACTCCAGTTGGGCTTTCTGTGGATGTTGTCTACATGGACAGAGGTGTTTGCAGAAGCCTTCTAGGTAATGGGTTTAAACCACGACAGTATTACAGCGGTCTTTCCTGGGGCAACTCAGAAATAAGTGCCTAAACTAATGGGAGTTTGGGGGGAGCTTGTTAATCATGTTTACAACCATCTCTGCTGCTGGTGTGCAGCATCTTTGCTGCTCTTCCTACCAGAGCCACAGGGGAAAACACTGTGTTAGTGTGGATGTTAAGATGCCACTGAAGGGGAATGAGGGTGTGAGAGGAAGGCTCTGGGCAGCTAACGCATTTATTCAGGATGAATAAGCCCCTTGTGGTAACAGAGTTGCCTAATCTCCCTCTCCCATAGTGTAACTGCTCCAATGGTATCAGATCTTTGCTGTA
The DNA here is from genome assembly GCA_034783455.1 of Micropsitta finschii. NCBI lineage: Eukaryota > Metazoa > Chordata > Aves > Psittaciformes > Psittacidae > Micropsitta > Micropsitta finschii. The sequence goes on along the minus strand of JAVHNF010021820.1, from coordinate 22,206 downwards.
ACCGACAATTCTTCCTACCAATTACCCGCCGGTTCCAGTCCATCTCCCTCTGAAATAACAGGCAGGTCATTAATGTCAAATTCCTATAGGATGATAAGGGAATTTATTGCTGAGATGATCACCAAAGCCAGGGTGATGAATGCGCTCAGAAGGATTTTAGGGTATTATTTCCCAGCGTTCACCAGGCAGTTATCTCCTTCCCTCAGCACTTTGTGTCTGTAGCTCAGAGCCTCTATGGCTCCTCAGCTTGCTTTTAGGGTTTGTGTCTGTATGAGGACGCACTTGTTCCTTCAGGCTCTACTTTTGTTACAGATGCTCTTGTCCAGGAAAACAAGGCAATGACAATGAGATCCATCATGGGGATCATGCTTTTGACTGGGTTTGTGGTACTTGGCACCCTGTCAGCACACGGGTCTATGATGAAAAAGGAGCACATTTAAGGTACTTTAATCACTGCTGAAGTGCCATGTAGTGTGTTAAAATGAGCTGCTTTGCTTTTGGAGCTGCAGAGGAGATACAGTTTACAGATCAGCTCCCCACTGCTGCTCAGATCCAAGTTTTGGGTTGTTTGACTTCCTTTCCTAGAAATGAGCTTTATAGCTTTCTATGAAGCTGTTTAACAGCAGAGATGGATCAAAGCAAAAGATTCCCAGCTGCAGCCCAATAAATTTGGGGCCCAGGCTGGTGCTCAAGCAGGTTGTGATCTAAAGGGCTGGTCTAGTCCATGGTACAGTTCAATGATCCCAGCCATCAGGAGATGCACAGCCTCTTTCCTTCCCCCAGCCCAATTCAAACCAGTGGCCAGCAGCAAGAAGCGGAGCAGAGCCAGGGGAACCCCTGGTTTGCTATTTCTGGTGAGGAGGAAAAAGAATCCGATCTCTTCAAGCAGCCCTAGGAACCCTGACCCCCACCCAGCAAACCCCAGCAGATCTTCACACCCTCTTTTCCTCTCCAAGCCAGATTCCTCAGTGCCCTTCTCTCACCAGGTATCCTCTGTTGGATCACTCTGCCCGAGCAGCGTGATGTGCAAAGCAGTTGCTACCATCTGAAAGGGCCCCAGCACAGGCAGCCACTGACAGTGGTGGCAGAGAAATACAGCTGAGGATGCAGGTTTATGGTTTGTTTTTGCAAGAAACATGATCTATTGAAGATTTGGAGCTGTACCCTGATGGTGTCCTAACAAGGAAGGGCAGGGGACTCTTCCCAGGGCTCACGACCGGCTGGAGGATTTAACCCTGGCTGTTTTTCTCATTCCCAGAGATACAATCAGGGCTAACGCATAATTCTGTTGTTATAACCGGTGTGCATTTTTCTTCTGGGGCAGAAAAGGCTCATTTCCCAATGGGAAGTGCTGCCCCTTTCCCCAGCTCTGGCTCTGGTCAAGCCCGGCTCTGTTCCTGCTGTGGTCTGCACACCAGCACAGCCAGGCCTCACAGCTCTGCCAGAGCACGAGCTGGGGTTAGAGGATTGCTCCCACTTTGTGTCGGGAGGGATCAGGAATTAGACGTGGCTCTTATTTTTAGCTGTATTTTTTGCTGCTTTTTTGCTTTTGCCTCTGCAGGGCGCAGGTAGGAGATGGGGAGGGCCACGGGCAATGAAAAGCTCCCAAATCTGCCTAAATCAAAACAATTCAGAAAAAAAATGCCCACCTGGAAACAAAATCTTCATTTCTCCTGTTCCAAAGAGTAAAGCAACTTCTGCCTGAGGAAGCGACTGCACCTCTGGAAGTCTCTGTGTGTGTTACAAGGAGCAAACATAAAGCAGTGAAAAGGCACCTCAGCATCATCCCCATCAGGATCCCACCCTGGGACTGCTGGAGGGAGCCACCACCATGATCCAGTGGTTTCTACCTCCCACCTGGCTACGGGTGGGTTTGGGTGAGTCAGCTCTTCTCTTTGTGCTCATGTTTTTCCTGTATAAAGCAGAGATTTCAATCTCCCATGGCTCTGCTCTGTATAAAGGCAGCAGGAGGAGCATTGCTCTGCCAGGTCCCACTTGCCTTTGTTGGAGCAAGAGATACTGATGCTTAGAGATCACTAGTCTGAGCCAGGTGGGCCTCTTCTATGATATCTTGCAGGGAGTAAAGTCCAAGGTATTTAGAAGCAAGAGCCCTCACCAAAGTCAGAGAAAGACACAGTTTCTGCTATATTTAAAACTGAGCAGAGGGCAAGCGTTTGATCTGTGCTCAGCCTTTCCCCATTTTCTCCTGCAGATAGTCACATTTGGGGATCTGCAGTCTGGATCTAATACATAGCACAGTATTAATAGATGTTGGAAAAATTTGCTACAAGCTATTACTGAGGCAAAGTAAAAGGAATCAGATGTTTATACCCAATTATGCTGTTGTGCAGATCAGGGGCCAGGAGAGAGCAGGGCAGTGAGGAGGAAAGGCATCTTTTTGTGACCGGGGATGGCGTCGAGATGGATGGACAAGGAGAGGGAGGCACCAAGGGCTTGGCATCCCTCTTGCCATGCAGAGCAAGAAAGAAGCGAGCCCTAGATCTGCTGAGACTCCCCCTCAGTGGAGGCAAAAGGGGGTTCCCTGCCTGTGGTGCCTCCACCATGACCCTGGGGTTGGTGCATCCTCTCTGCCCAGACTTTGTTCTGAAGCACACACACACACACGTACATCCGCATCGTGCTTTCATGTGCTCCATCCCAGCCCTCCTGCAGAGGTTTCCCAGGCATCGTTTATGGCACCCAAGCCCCAGAGAGAGCTGCTTGTGGCCCTGGGGACCACAGGACTGGCACGTATCACCCAGGCAGTGACATGGGAAGTCACCATGGTCTCAACCAGAGCTCGCTCCCTGCTACAGGCTTGGGCTGTGAAACTCCCTCCAGCATCCCCAGGCAAGGTCCCAGCCCGTCCCTGCGGCCCGTGGGAGGATGAAGGCAGAAAGAAGGAGAGGGGGGAGAGATAAACAATTTCCTACACAGTCATGGCTCAAGCCCATCTTACAAGAAACACATGGTCCCTGACACAATATTTAGCTCCACTGTAACATGGTCCATTTGGAGGCTGGTGGCTGTGTGGAGAGCTGTAGTAAAACATTCTTTGCTGGTAACACACACAGAGAGAAAAAACCACCCTTAGTAGTAATAACTGTGGTTAACCCCATAAAGGCTGGAGGATGTGGTGGCAGCAAGCTGCTTCTGGAGCCAGGAGGTTTGCCCAGCATCCCTGGCAAACCCCAGCTCCACTGGCTTGAGATGCTTGTTCCAATTGGTGCTGGGGGGGGGGGGGGGGGGGGGGGGGGGGGGGGGGGGGGGGGGGGGGGGGGGGGGGGGGGGCGGGGGGCGG
>JAVHNF010021820.1:5331-15859 GCA_034783455.1 Micropsitta finschii | reverse complement strand
ATGGAGCAGCTCTGCTCTGGAGCCAGGCTGAGAGAGCTGGGCTGGGGCAGCCTGGAGAAGAGAAGGCTCCTGAAGGGCAGAGCTGAGAGCAGCTCCAGTGCCTAAAGGGGCTGCAGGAAAGCTGGAGAGGGGCTTGGGACAGTTTTGCAGCTTTAAAGGCAGCCCAAAATGCTGTGTGTTTGCTCCCCAGGCAAAACAGCCCGAGGACACCAGGGATGGAGGAGGCCACTGCTGGTCACTGAAAGTCCACCCAGTCCAGCAGGCTCTGCGAAGAACATTTAATCCAGGTAAATGGAAGGATTTGGGGGTTTTCATCAAAGCCTGGTTCTCGTCTGGTTTTGAATGCAGAGCTGTTGCTGGTGCCAGGCACCCAATGACACATCCATGTGCATCTGAAATATTCTTTAAAGCACGGCCATTAAGGTATAATGGCAGTGATGAGAATTCTGTATATTCTAAAGCCCACGTGCCTGTCCCCACACCAGCCTTCCAGGACAGACCTCCACGAGCATCTGCTTCCCATTAAACATCATTGGGCTCCAGCCCAAAATAACTTCAAAGATTTATTGACTTCCATGATTTCCAAAGAGCTCGCAGAGAGCAGCGGAGAGCCTGGCGTTGGCTCCACTGTCCCGGTGGGATGAGGCTGTGCTCCTGATCCCACAGGTTACAGAATATGGAGCCAGTCACTGCCCACGTGAATGTTAACCTGAAATTATTTCTACCATGAAATGTTAGGAATTCAGGACGAGTGCAATTGCTGAGCAGATCAGAGATCAAACCAATGGTCCACATCACCCAGCATCCTACCCCAGCAGTGACTTCCCATTGCCTGTGACACCTTCCCAGCCTTTAGATGCTTGTGTCCTAAAGCAGGAGGAGCCACAGCATCTCCTTGCATTTGTAAGTGAACAGCCGCCCTCCCCAAATAGATGCTGAGCATCCAATCAAGCCCTGTGAGTACGTGGTGGCTGAGCGTGCCACGTGCACAGGCTCAGCATCACTGCTGAGGTGCTTCTTCAGATTTATTTCCTTTTCTTTTTTAATGCACAAGAAGTTTCAGCAGCACCGAGATTTCTGTCAAAATCCTACTTCAGAATTCCTGTGGAGACGTTTTCTATTTGAGTTTTTCCTCTAGAAAGCCTCTGAGCACCAGAAAGAGACGATTTTAGCTTTCAAAGGGAAGGGGTTTTGTGTTTTTGTCTGTTTGGCAAAGACCCAAACTTATTTTCTTAGGAGAAGTGTGAGCTGAGAGAGGGCAAAGTTCCTCTGTGATCCCAGCACACACCATGGGGAGGATGCTTACACAAACAGCAGCAGCAGGGCTGAGCCATCTTCACCAGACTGTATGGGGCAGGGGCACGCCGCTGGGCTGGGAGCCAGGAGCAGCCACCATCCAGCTCTTGGCTCTGCAAACATCCCCCGGAGTGAGCATCTGCATGGCGCTGCCAGCTGGGATGAGCCTTTCCTGCCCTTTACCCTCTGCCCAAGCAAATCCTTGCCTCCCAGGCATCCCTCTGTGGTCCTGGCTGCCCAGGGTTCTTCAACACCCTGCTTTGTGCAAGTTCCTTCCTGGGCAGGCTGTGGGAGTGGGATGCAAGAGATGGGCAGTTGTCATTGATGGGATTGAAGTCTGAGGTGCTGGGACAAGGGGAGGAGGAGGGGATATGGAAGGGAATTGGTGGCCTCTTGGGATGTTTCTGGTGGGATTTTCCTCCTTGCTTCCAGGCTCTGTTGAAACCAGGGTGCTGTTTTCTGCCTTGAGAGCAGAGGCTCCTTAAAGGGGCTTTTCTTTCTCTCGACCAAATATAGATCTACTAAAAAGCATGGCTCTGCTCCCTGCCAAGAGCTCCATTTCCGTCAGGATTTCAGGGAACACTTAGCGTCTCCATTCCCTGGGAATTTCTTTCCAAGAGTTTTATGCTGGTCCTTCCCCCCTTCGCTGGAGGTCTGCAGGGAAGCGATGCACAGAGCTGCTGGGCACCATGTGTGAGCTGCTCCTCCTGTTCTATGTAACACGGTGTTTCCTCCAGGCCCTGCCACTTTCCAAGCTAAAGCAAGACCTAGAGAGCAGGACACGTCGGTTGATGTCAGCCTGGTCTAACTGCAGCCACTGCGATGGGTTCACACCAGAGAGATGGAATCATCACGCTCTGCACAAGTGAGAGCTCCGTTGGGTCTCTGCTGAGCAGTGAGCAGGCAGGAGGATGCTCTGGGCCTGCCCCAGCCCTGTAGCGGTCTCTGTGCCCACCAGCACGGCAAGGTAAAGCTTCTGCCTTGGGTTCTAGCGGGAAATACAGAGGGAGATATGGGAGAGGATGGAAGGACAGCCTCCAGCAGGGAATGGGAAGGAGGACAAGCCCCGAACAGCTCAGAGCAGAGTGGAACAGAGCTGGCGTGTAGCAGGAGCGTTCCCAAGCCTTGGGATCAGCAGTGTGACAGAAGAGTAAATTGGACACATATTTTCCATGCTCAGCTATCCACATTGCCCCTAACCTGATCCCAGTCAGATACACAGGGGCGGCTGCCAAGGAACTTGTATGACTCATTTGAAAGGGAGCCCGCACAGGAACCGTGAGCTCGCATCCAGCTGTCTCCTCTCTGATGTTGCTTAGGGAGGACATTTGTGCTTGCTTAACTCACCTAGGAAGGGGCAGCGGGGCCCTGGACACAGGGGAATCTGGTTGTCAGCCCAGCCTGGGAACATGCTGTGTATTCCTTAACAGGATGGAGATGGAGTGGAGCTGGTGGGAAGAGCAGCGAGGGCTCCGGAGGAGAGGGCAGCAGCTTCCTGCTCCCTGCAGTGCCTTTGACCTGTGAGGGCTCGGCTATTCCCCACCAAGCACTGCTCCGAAGGGGACCCCGGCAGTGGATGTCCCTGGGGCTCTGCTCGTGTTCACAGGGACAAAGCCCTCACCTTTCACACAGGGACCAGCAAAAGTGAGATGCAGAGAGCATCAGATGCAACCTAGGAGTGTGCTGATGTCCAGCGTTCGAAGGGATGTGGTCAAACCTTGCTTAGGGAAACCCCAGGTTAAATGAGGCCTGAAGCCCATCACTGCATCTTACAGCAGCCAGAGACCGCTGCAGCAGCGTGTGCCTGCTCTCATCGATCCTCATCCCGGTCTTGAATCAGAGCAGAAGGAACCTCCTGTGCTGAAGAGGGGACTCACAGCCCTTTATCCTCCCTGCCCTGTAACGACCAGGTGAGGTAACTCTGCCACCACCCTGCAGCCAAGCATTTTGCTGTCAGGAGCCACAAGAGGGCATTAGCTTTGTATTTTTGCCTACCCAGAGAAACCTAAGATAGTTTCTGGGTTATGTTCCATGTTCCTGTGCCCGAGTAGAACTGTTGGAATATTAGCTTGTGAATCCTGAAGCTGTAAGAAGACAGGTTGGCCACTGATGGCGAGTCCTTTTTTGTTCTTGCAATTTGGCTTTGTATTGGAATATTCTGCTTCTGTGGAATAACAGGAAGACAGAGACTGCTCCCTCTGTGAGGGAAAAGAAGAACATTCCGAAAACTACAAAACCCCATCAAACAAACCCAATCCAAGACACTGCCGGTGCCTGGAGAAACTGAGCAGGGATTAAAAGCCACAGTTGGGAATGTGGCAAAGCACCGCAGTGATTACACCTCATGTGCCATTCCCTTGGTAAGAGAGGCAGGCTCAGCACTTCAGTCTCAGTTTGGGTTTGAAGGACATATTTCCTACCCCATCACATCTGGTGTCACTCCAAGGCATCCTGCTGTCCTCAGCTGAGTTCACTGCCTCGAGCACTATTCCATTTGCTGGATGGGGGCCGTATCCTCTAAGTACCCTGCGAGCGTGCAGAGATGTTTTGCAACCATAAAGTGCCATTAGGCCAAGCTCCTTAATTAGGGAATCATGCAAACCAGATGACTACCATCAGGCTGGAGCAGGACACAGACCAGCAGCAGAGTGCCTCTTGGTCTCCAAAGCTGTGTAAGTTCTTCAGCAACAGCAGTGCTGAAACAGAAATAGGTGAAGGAATAAATATAGACCAAAGCATGTAAAAATGAGCCTCCGAGACCGGTGTTCCAAAGAGGAAGGTGCTATTCAAAACATTACAGCTGCTTTGTCCATTCAGAAGTGGAAGGTAACGGTTGGTCTATGCCCCCCATCCAAAATGGGACATGTCCCATTGACATCAATGTGCGACAGTGGGCTGGCAGTTCACATCCTGGGATCTGCTGCAAAAACCATGCTGTAGGCAAGTGTGGAACCCTGAGGGGCCAAAGGCAGACCTGGACTGGTATTTGCCTTGTGCTGCTCTCCTTAAGCCATGTGAATTGTTGTAAACACAGCCCTGATGCTGCTGGAACCTCTCCACCAGGGTTTCCATACAGGGGCACGCAGGGAAATGGGGTCTCTGGGCAGGGCATTCCCTGCTGTCATGAATGGCCAAGCTGCACCGTGAGCAGCTGTGGATAACCGGAGCCATCCTGCCCAAACTTCATCGAACCAGAGCAAGTCTCTTAATCCCCAGAGCCAGGCAGCCAGGAAGCTGGAAGATGCAGCCCTTGGGCCACCGGGAATCAGCCACCAGCACCGCACCTACGTGCACGTGCCTGAGTGCATCTGCAGGTGTCTGGGGGATGAACCATGAACTCAGGTTCTCTCCACAAGGAGCCCTGAAGTCCTTGGGGAGGGCTGGAACCTCTCTTTCCTGGGGGGTTTGGTGTACTTCCAAGCCATGGAGGCTGCCAGGTTCTCCAGCTCGAGGGGAAACAACAGCAACGAGCATTAATCAAACACATTTCAGGTTCCTGCTGCCAGCACGTGGCTGCCGTGCATCTGCTTCCACAGCTGCCATCTGCCACCATGGGAGAGGGGTGGATGCAGCCATTGCCTGGCAGCACCAACACCTACCACAACCAGCCCACCCCCGGCGAGGCGGGATGGAGCCATCCCACACACCGAGGATGGGAAAATAAACCTCATCTCTGTGGAAAGCAATTCCCAAAAGGAAGAAGGGTGCATCTGCAGCCTGCCCAGCCTCCTCTCGTGGTCCAGGGCCCTTTGCCGCCCTCCATCCCTGGTGACAGAGCCAACACGGAGCTAAAATATTAAACACCCCGATGCAGCTGCATCATCCAAGGCAGTGGCATCCCCGGCACCTCCTGTATTCTTCAGAGCTGCCTTCTCCTCTTTAACATGATCTGTTTTGAAGGCCATCCAATAAGGCCATTAATTCTTTAGCTCGTGCTGTGAACTCTTTAATGGAACATGACAAGAAAACAGTGTTTCTTTCATGGGAGTAATTATTGTTTGACTCTAAGTCTCTACCTTCGGCAACAGCTATGAGAATAGTCCCATTAAAGGCAGGTGGGGACTCTAAATCTTTAGAAATGATGCTTGTTTTTCAACCGGAAGGACACCATAAATGACCATAGCTGCGCCAGTATCCCTGTTTCAGAATGAAACAGGTCAGAGTAGCTGCCCCTTGCCTCAGCCATGGTGGAGGGATGCATCCTGCACTGGAGGCATATGCTTAGATCTCCAGGAGGAGTTTTCTTTAAAGCCAACCACGTGTGGAAGCATCATCCAGGTGAGCTGCACCGAGCAGGCAAGGCCTGGTTCAGAGCCTGCTGCAATCCCTGCACAAGGCCAGCAAGGAACACCCCTGAAAGAGATTCAGGGAGAAAAGCTTTAATAGAGATGGATGAATGTGGGAGAATGGGGTGGGAAAAAGGGATGGAGGAGGTGTGAGAGCAGCGGGCACAGAGCCCTGACCTCGAGCTGCATCAGACAAGTGCTTTGCCTCCACCTTCCCTCCTCACAATCACAGACACCGCTGGAAAATCCTCAGCAAACAGAATTAGTTTACAGGGTTTTGCTGTAGAGGATTATGCTAAACCCTGGTTTGTTATTGTCGGGTTGCTCCCCATTGCTAGGCTACGCCGTGTTGCTGTTGGCTGCCTCGGAGCCCACATGTGCAGCCATAGGTGACTCATGAGAGCTGGACCGAGCGTCTGAGGCTGCCTTGATGAGCTCTGGAGAACATTCCCTTCTGCTGAGGCACGACCCCGGCTGCTGGGGCTCCTGACAGCCTGCACCAGAACCAGCATCGGCACCAGCACCGGCACCAGAACCCGGCACCAGCACCGGATCTGCAGGAGGAGCGAGCCCCAGGCAGCCCTAAGTGGAACCTGAGCACCCCCAACGCTCATGGATCCGAGGATGAAGAGCACTGGAGGCACCCAAGGAGGGTGCTGGGAGGTGCTGGGGACATGGTGACAAGGGGGCAGGACCGCAGCACTGGAGCAGCCCCGCTCCTTACCTCGGCTGCAGCTCGCATCATAGCAGCCCCATAAAGCAGTTGCAGCAGGAGCAGATTTCCCTTTTCAGAGCAAATCCCAGGGGATCCCTCACTGAATACTCCTCTCTGGACAGCCCAGCTCCTTGTGGACCAGCTGCACTTTGCGTGTGCAGCCCTCACTTGGGCTTGTGCCATTTTTCGTGGTGATTTGGATGCTGCTTCACCCGGTCCTTGGCTCTTTGAACCACAAAGTGCCAGGAGTGATGAGGCTCCGTGGGTGACAAAACCGGCCCTGGGGAGACGCGCCCCAGTATCCCAGGGGAATTGGCTTTCCCGCAGCCAGGGCCAGCCCCGGGGCCGGGCTGCAGCCCTGGGAAGTGTGTAGGAGTTCAGGAGTTCAGCCTCAGCTGATCTGAAACGTCTCCAATCTGCAAAACCGGCCCGGAGAAAACCGTGTCCAGGCCACTGCCTGCTCCTTAAAGCCAAAATCCCAAGAGCGGAAAAAGAGCTGGGAGCTGACCAGCCCCTCTGCAGGCAGGGTTTACACTGAACTCAGCTCTGAGAACCAGCATCCCACAGCTCCCATCTCTCTGTTCTAACAGGGGTTTGCTTACAGCTCACCGGCAGCTCCGTGTATTCACTGGCAAACACGGGCCCAAAGCTCAGACCCTGCGATGCTCCCTGATTTTCAGCAGCTCCTGGCAGCCCTCAGAGGCATCAAATGGCTGCAAACCTCATTGCAAGCACACAAGACCCTGGGAGGTGCGAGTGTTGTGCTGGAGGGTGGCCTTACCTCTTGTCCCTGTTCATGAGCAGTGCTGGCATTCCTCTAAGCCACCCCTCATGTGGATCCTTGCTGGATCCCTAGGCAGTGATAAGTCTGGAATTCCAGCTTGCACAGATTTAATAGAAGGAGAAAGGCAAAACTGTTCCTCAAAAGTCACCCTTCAATAGCAGCTGTTTGTGGGACATGATTCCCATTTTGTCCTGGTTTGTGCAGGATGCTCGGCACAGCAAGCTTGGCTCATGAGGGTGGAAGCATGGTGACTGACAGGGCTGCATTTCACCTGCATCACCCTCTGCTCTGGGGTATGGATCCTGCTTCAATCTTCATGTGTGGCTCTTTCCAGCTTCTATTAAGCAGCTCAGAAGTGACCGGGGTTGCAGTGGTGAGCAGAGGCAGTGCCTGTGTGCAGGGCAAGGGGTCCCACAGCAAGACTGAGGTAATCTCTGTTTCTCCTTTCCAGCCTGGCTTGGGCCATGCCTCACCTGCATCCCTGCCACCCCTCCTCTCCAACCTCCCTGCCAGCTTCTGCCAAACCCGGCTGATGCCCAGAGCCCCGAGGGGAAGAGTTCTAAAGCAGCTTCATGCAAATGTGCAGCTGGGTCCTGCACCCGCCCCATCCCGCAGAGCCACCGAGGCCAGCACAGCCCTACGAGCCATCAGCGATCCCACACCGCCCTGCTCTGGGGCTGGGCGGGCAGCCAGGGGCTCAGACATGGCCTCAACCTGCCATCTAGTGTCTTCCTCCCGGCTCTGGCTGCCGGAGGGAACCGGGGGTGGGTTCTGCTCTGAGGCAGGAGATGAAGCAGCACCTCCAGGGACCCCTGAGAGCAGCGGGGCAGGAGGATGTTGCCCGGATCCCATCACCAAAAGCAGATACAACAACCTGGGCTTCACCCTGTAAACCCACTGGTGCCAGTGCCCATAGGCAAGTGGTCCCTCCAGTTGCTACCGCGGATGCCTGGTGCCTTTCCCACTCATGCTGGGATGCTGCCTGCATCTGTCTCCTCCCAGTCACTCTCTATCCAGGACTGGGTGATTCCTATGTGCCCCTACAGTTGCAGTTGCTGGAGCTCTGCCTGGGATGTCTCACACCCATGTTTGGATGGGGCAGAGAGCCCACCGGCTCCCACAGCATCCTGCTTTCCTCAGCATCCTGCAGCACATTGGGATGGGGTTGACAAACTGGGCTGGAGATAAGCCCAGCTTTGCCCTGTTGTTTGCAGGACGCAGGCAGGGGTCAGCAGGGACATCAAGGGCGCTTCAAGGCTGGAGGGAGGTTTTGCTGTTCTGTTCTTTTCTTCCTCCCTCTTTCCAAAGCTACATTTTCCCACAGCACGGATCATCGTTATCAGCAACAAGAGCCTGACCCTCACTGCTGGTTACCCTCTCTGTGCCTCCCAGCTCTCCATTGCCATCTGCTGTCTGCATCCCCAAAGCCAGCAATGAGATGAGAACCCTGATGTGATGTGTGTGATGGGACATCTCAGAGGGACATCCCCTGTCACAGACAAGGCTGTTACCCATCCCAGTCAACCCCAGTGAGAGCCTCGCTAAGGGTTCACCAAGCACATATGGAGACATCACCCTAATGCAAAGTGCTGCTGGGATGAGCTGGGAAACGGCAAAATCGGAGCTGATCCATGAAGCTTGGTGGGTCTGGGCATCAAAGGTTAGAAAACCAGAACTTGCTGCTGCTCCTGGTTAAGGGTTGACCTGATGTTTCTGCTGCAAACACAGCAGGAAAGGCTGCTTAGATGGAAAACCCGGCTCCTAAGTCGCTCTCATGCCTTAGGAACTTGTCACTGTGAGCATCAGATCCTTGCGCTTTCCCTTATACTTTGTTCCCAGGGATCTCAGACACGAATTGCCTCTGGATACAGAAAGGTCCAGATGGGATTTGCACACAGCACCACTGGGCAAGTGCCACGCTTGGGGGAACTGAGGCATCCAGCTCAGCCTCGGGCTGAAAACTGTTTACAGAACCCAGCAGGTTTGAGGATGGGAAGATTAAATCAGTGCAAACAAAAGGGCCCGCTCCGAGCACGCTGGCAGGGCTGGAACGATGTCGTGTGAACAGGGAAGGGGCGGCCACGGCTCTGTCAGCGCTCAGATGGAGCCGCCAGAGAAGACCATGGGGCTCTTTCTCCCTCTGAGGGTCAGCCCCTAAAGCAGATGCAGGGGGACACCCTTGGGTGCACCCGGTGTCCTCACACCAGGCTCCCTCCTCTGAGGCCAGCAGAAAGGTGACTGGAGGCTTTGGGGTGATGCCCATCCCATGGGACAGGATGAGCAGTGCTGGGATGGCAGCACCCCCAGTCTCTCTGCAGATGGGCTGCCTGGTTTTGGACACAAGCTGTGGTCACCTTCACCCCTTTCACAGACAGGGAAGCACGCTGAGCCTTAGCTTGGGTTAAGGAAGTTCAAATCAAAGCAGCTTTAGGAGAACTGGGTTTCCCCCTCTTGGTCTCAGCTCCCATTTGTTAACTGCCCTTCCAAAATGCCATCAGGTGGTGAATTACCCCTGGACCCTTTAGAATAACAGATTTCTCGTGTTCGAAAGCCACAGTGGTTTATTTGTTTTGTGAACCAGGGCCTCTCCTGCTGCTCCAGCACAGACCCCTCCTGAGCTGAAACCCAACTCTCTGCACGGAACAGAAGCTCTATTCATTCCCCTGCCCCTCCGGCTCAGTCCCTTGAGATCCCCCTGAGGCTCCTTTATGCGGATCCAGAGGCTGGAATGAGCGATGCAGGGAATGGGCGATGCAGAGAATGGGCGATGCAGAGAATGGGCTCGTAGGTCTTTCTGGATATGATGCTTTATCCCTGCTTTCCACCCTGCAATGGAGTTTTGCTCATAGAATGCCCATGGGCTCCCTGCAACCCTCTATGGACTTGCATGCTGCACCCTGTGCTTTGTGCCAAGCAGTGAGGAGAGGCTCTTTGCAAAGAAAAGAAGGAACTGGCCTGAATAAAATGACCCCTGCTCCTCTGGCAAACTCCACTGCAAGATCCATGTGGATGAAGATTCCATGTCAGATATGGGACAACCTCACACATTTCCTCCCCACATGGAGAATGGAGACAGGCTCTCGTCCTTTCACTTGGAGCAGGGCTCAGTATGGGGCTGGGTGTTTCAGATCATCCTCAAATGGGATCAAAGGATAATTACAAACTTCCTCTCTGTTTCAGATTGGGCATTGCTCGCACTGGCTGGAAGTGCTGCAGCACAACGTGACTGAGCTCCTGAGGGCTTCAGGTCATAGGATCACAGAATCGACCAGGTTGGAAAAGATCTTTAAGAGCATCAAGTTCCACCATTGCCCAGCCCTGCCAAGGCCACCCCTAACCCATGGCACCGAGGCCTCCTCTCCACGCTGTATGAACCCTTGCAGGGACGGTGCCTGCAGCCCTGCCCTGGGCAGCCCCTTCCAATGCCTGAGCACCCTTTGGGGCAGG